>JAGDQP010024845.1:383-27496 GCA_022664845.1 Lepisma saccharinum
AGAGAGTCAGAACACAATAAAATCTGAAATGAAGAACGTTTTTTAAGAACTAGCAAAAGTAAAATGCTCTCCTACTTTGATATAACACCTTCAATGTTACTCGAAATAATGAACATTCAATCGAACAGTTTAACATTATATTGGAATTTATTATCTATAAACTACGCATGCTCTACATCACATGTGTTTATATCTGATGTTAACCAGTGTTCTTATTTCATCAGCTTTCAATTCAATGTTAAATATCTCTCACAAACATTATTCAAATATCTCATGTTATCCGCTCTCTGTATTACATCAGCTATTGACTTCACTGCTACAATATCTCCTTCAAACATTACGAAGACGCATCATATCTTCCTGAAAACACTAAGCAACATTTACACAGATAGTGAACAGTCTTTCACTGGCCTGTTTGCATTTTCATCGGACGTCACGAGTTTGAGTACCGCTTTCATCAAATAATAGTTAAGACAATGTTTCAATCTTTAAAGAAGATTATACACAAGCGTCATTTCTTCACGTGAATTTAATCTTCTGTACATTACCTCTAGTTTATCATATATTTAACTAAGCCAGGAAATAAACTATAATGGTTTCAAAACAAGTAACATACAAAGTTTTCTGATCTCATTTCCTTCACTTCTTTCATCAGATTCTACGGTCGCTGATAACATGCCATAGTTGATTAATCTCAACATTGCATCAGCCTAGGCTTTAACTTGGAACGATTTCAAAATGAGTATGATAGTTCGTGTGCAAATCAGAGAAAAGATTACTTCAGTTTTAAACCTCTTTCCTTCCTGTTGAGTCGTTTTCTAAATCGCTCAGTAATTTCACCTTCACAAAACTTTATATATGAAGAATATTATGCTTCATATTAAAACGACTGAACTTCATAGGAAATATATGATAACCTCCTAATATTAGCAGATCATCGGGGCAGGTCCTTTCCGACAAGTCCAGTCTTCGCAATATGCATATCAACTTAATAAAATAAAATGTGTTAACCTCTTAATAGTATGACTTCATCGTGAACACGTCCTTTGCGTCAGACACACTTTTTGTTGTTTTCTGTACAACACTCCTATTACTATCGATTCATCGAGGGGGGCAGGTCCTTTGCAACAAGTTCAGTCTTCGCAATATGTATACCAACTTAATAAAATAAAATGTGTTAACCTCATAATAGTATGACTTCACCGTGAACACGTCCTTTGCGTCAGACACACTTTTTGTTGTTTTCTGTAAAATAAGTTCCGCCTTCCCAATATATATAGTACCCCCCCCCCCTCACAAATAAATGTCATAAGTTTAGCCTTCCCATTATGTAACTCTCCTAGCACTATCACCTCATCCTGTCCTGCCAAGTCCTTTCTTACAGGTTCAATTTAATATGCATAGTAAAAAAATCTTTTTCTTTTTTTTCTTTTTCTTCTTCTTTTTCTTTTTTCACTGACCTGGACTTTAACCTGCGGTGTTGCCACATAAAAACAACAAATTTGGTGTACTCATCTACTGCTCTTATATAAAACCTACCTATATATGATTACGATGTAAAATCGTAATGTCCAAATGTTTAATGAAATAAATAAATATAAATAATATATCAAAAACATCTTTGACCATCTCCTATATATTACCCATACATTCCTATTATATCTATTCCCAATAAAAGGGAATAACCCTTTCAGTGGGTAATAGCCACGGCATCACTGTGGCTAAGTATGAAAAAAAAATAATGACTGAAAGTTATATCTAGGACAGAGAGTAACTGGTGTGTTGTAATATAATATATGCACATGTAAAGATATTCTACACAGTTTTTTTCTTATACTTATAGTAAAGTAGAGAGGGGAGCACGGGGAATTACTCCTTATGGTTGTAACAGGCATTAAACAGTTGCGAACATAGTTATACTAAAGGCCCCCCCCGCGTGTTTCTTTTGAAAAAAAATTAAGCGTAAGATTATAATGCTTGTAATAAAGTAGGGAGGGGAGCACGGGGAATTACTCCTAATGCTTGTAATAGGCATTAAACAGTTGCGAACATAGCAATGTTAATGAGCCTAGCGTGTTTCTTTTGAGAAAAAAATAAGCTTAATATTAAAATGCTTGTAATAAAGTAGGGAGGAAACGTGCGGAATTACCTTCTATGTTTGTAACAAACATTAAACAGTTGCAAACATAGTAATTTTAAAGGGTCTCCCGGTTGTTGTTTTTTTTAAATAGAAAAATGAAACTTAATATTAGAATGCTTGTAATAAAGTAGAGGGAAGAAGGGGCTCCCCATGCTTGTTATAGATATTAAACAGTTGCAAACAAAGTAATTTGAAAGGAGCCCACGTATTTGTATTTAAGAAAATTTAAGCTTAATATTATAATGCTTGTAATAAAGTAAAGAGGGAAGAAGGAGCTCCCTAGTCTTTGTATAGATATTAAACAGTTGCGATCATAGCAATTTAAAGGGTCCATGTATTTATATTTAAGAAAAATTAAAGTTAATATTATATTGCTTTGCTTAGGTATAATCGTGTAAAGGCCGCTTTCAATATTTTATTTTTTACGCTTTTTACCGAAATGAGACCAATTGTTTATAATGCGTTTAGGATCGGAACCGTACGGTGTAAAAGCGTTTTTGCGCCTAACCAGGCGTTGTAATTAAAACCTCTGTTTGGGACCCGAACCGGGCTTGGAAACGTATTTTACCGCGTCGCGTAACCGACCGTTTGGGATCCTAACCGGGCTTGGAAACGTAGTTTACCGCGACGCGTAACGCGCTGGTTAGGACCCGAACGGCACGGTGTAAAAGCGTTTTTTCGCGTGTAACCGGCAAAACCGCCGTTTGGGATCCGAACCGGGCCGGGAAACATATTTTATTGCGGCGCGTAACCGGCGGTTTGAAACCGGAACCGGGTCGGGAAAACTTGCGGTACATATTAGAAGAAAAGTTTTCTGGAAGTTTTCCTGCAAAGGTAGTAAAATTTCCAATCCTACTTTTTCTGCCCCGCCACTTTTACTATAATAATTAAGGGTACGATTACAAAATGCTTGCTCAAAACTTGCAGTATAGATTAAAAGAAGAAAAGTTGCCGCGACAACTTTTCTGCAAAAGTAGTGAAATAAGTTTACAGAGGGTGTACGTGTTTCTTTAACATCTAGAAAGTGATTCCTGAACATTTTTACTATAGTTTAGAAGAAAATATACTGGAAAACTAGTCTACATTTAAAGAATACCATTAAAGGAAAGGTAAATTAATAACATACTTAGTTTAGATAGTACACTATATTCCTAAGTTTATATAAAACTAAGGAAAGAAGACTAACCAGTTTTCTTTCTAGTAATTTAACTGTGATTATCCAGGGTTTTTCTTTAGTTTTAGGTGTTAAATACAAACACGATAACGTAACTAATGCTGTTTCCGCCAGCTAGCTCATCCATAGTTACTTCAACAGTGATTATAATAAAATGAAAAGACGCTTTATGCACTGATAACTTTCATATTTTGCAGATTGTTCAATTTTATTTATTTATTAAAAAATAAAGAGCACCCTCCATAGTTTCAGCACTGCTTTTAAAAACACATCTTTATGCCTGGTATATAAATTAGAAAATTCAAATTTAACTAAACTGCGAATTAAAAGAAAATATAGTTAATAACCTAGTAATGTATGAGGTGACCATGACTCAGTTAGTAGAGAGTTAACTTGCCATCGGAAGATTTTGTAAACGATTACAACGACCGCATATCCCATTTTTCGAGAGCACGACAGAACGTATAATTAAAAAACATTTCAGAACCTATACCAAATCCGTCAGAACGTATACAAAATGCGACAAATCGCATAAACACTGAAACGTCGAAACGTATAATCGTCAGAACGTATAACGAAGAAACGTCAGAACGTATACAAAGTGCGACAGAACGTATAATCCTAAATACGTCAGAACGTATAACTGTCAAAACGTATAACCGCCAGATCGTATAATATTCCGAGGAATCAAAACAGAAACGTCAGAACGTATATCGTCAAAACGTCTAACGTCAGAACGTATAACTTTAAAAAACGTCAGAACGTATACCAAATGCGTCAGAAAGTATAAACACTGAAACGTCAAAATGTATAACCGTCAGAACGTATAACTTTAAGAAACGTTAAAACGTATAACTTGAAGAAACGTCAGAACGTATACAAAATGCGACTGAACGTATAATCGAAAAAACGTCAGAACGAATCATGGAACAACTAGTATAGGAAGAGCAGGTGGCAACGATGATTGAATGGTAGTGACACCTAGCGACCGGTGTGCATTCTATCTGTACCAAATTCTTGCCAGCTTCAACCTTGGTATAATTTTAAATGCATTTCAACGTATAACACCGAAACGTATTACTGTCAGATCGTGAACAATGAAAGCAAAGACGTTAGAACTTATAAACCTAAACGCCGTCATAGCATATAATTCGACAAAAGCCAACAATACGCGTACTTTATGCCTTTGCATTTTAAAAAAAATATCCTTATGAGTCACTGACATTAGGAAAACTTCATGAGCTCATGGGGATCGTAATCGGGATGACAATTCATGCTAGATATTTCATATCTTCTTATTATAATAAATTCTAGATACAATAATACTAGCAAAAGTACCCGCCCGTTGGTGTGGGGTGAAGAAAATATATTAGCAGTCTTTGGGCAATTCACCACTACTGATGCCTTCCGCCGATTTTTCCACGATTATCTCGGCAATGGTTCATCATAGGAAGAAATGGCAAAGCAAATAGACAAAACAGGAAAATTTCCTACAAGACTGATACTTTTGCTTTTCTTGGGATCTTTTCATACTCGAAAAATTGTTAATAAATACTGGGGGAATATAATCATGGTCGCCCTTGCATCCACACCCCTACGTGACGCAATAGTGTGAAGATTAGAACCATGTGGCAGCAATGTGTTGTAGCTTTAAAAGGCCGCTTTAGACGATACAATTTCTCGCACGATATCTCGTATGATAGAATGTATACAATCCATAGTACGAGATTTTTCGTACGATAAATCATACAATATTGTATAGTGTTGTACAGGTACAATTTTGGATACGAGGAGATAACGATGAAACTGCTGGAGTTTATAGCTGTGACATCTCAGTCTTTTAGGGTAATTATGCCATACATATCTGTGAAAGTATAGCCCATTTAAAAAATAGAAAAGAATTAAAATATTGATAACAATGAATCTTGAGGCAACAGAAATTCAGTTTATTGAATGCCAGATTCTTCTACCAAGGGAATCTAACTTCTACTAGGTTTCAGTGGTAACCAAAGTGTCGTAGCTTTACTTCTGTACTTTAATAAATATATTTCAATGCGGACACTCAAAAAACGTTGAAAATTTGCCGTCTTCGGTGATAAGTTCGGAGTCATATGTGTTGTTTTTACAATATGCCTGAGTTAACAAGATATGTGACATTACACAGCACTCCAAAAGTATATAAATCGCGATATATTCGTATTTATACATATGGGGCGATTATAAATACTGCGGTTTAACTACTTCTACCACAAAGCAATGGAAACGCCTCTAAATGCTACGTTTTACGTTCCTATAAGCATAAAATACAAGCAAAATACAAAAATGATTTTATGTGATTTATAGGCTCACATACAAGGTGTATAGGTGTGAATAGGGACGGTCAGCTGTCTTGACTCTTGAATAAAAAATTAGTTCGTTCGATTAATTACCTAGCTCACGTATTGACTTGCATAGTTCTGGCTTGACGTCGACACTCTACTTACATTATGTCTATTGTTCAATGTATTTCATTATTTCGGATGCACAGAGCGTATATGCTTAGCAAAATCATTGGCGGGGGGGGGGGGATTGCAAATATACCGGTATCCTCTACATTATTTCCTTTCATACATATCATGCCTGCAGCAGATTCGGTATTTTACGCACAAGAAAAACAAAGAAAATCATCTTAACAAAATGCATTGCACAATATATAGGAGAAGCAGTAGCTATTAGACCACATCAGAACTTTGTCATATGTTTAAACATATTTTTCACGTATTTAGTACCTTTTATGGTTATAGGAATGCAAAACGTAGCATTTTGAGGTATTACCAGTCCTCTATGGCAGAAGTAGCTGAACTGCAGTATCACCGACCTTTTTACACCTCCCTTAAAAACTTGGTTTTATATCTTTATACCTGTAATAGTTTATTATGCCATTATGTATGTTAATTTCAGCATCAAGTAATAACATTAATATGTTCTCTTTGTCTCGTAATCCATAACCAAACAGCCGAATAGGAAAGCACGGCTGAACGCTATATTGCCAGTAGGGGCGCTGTCATAGATTGTATGAAAAATCCGCTGAAAAATAGGACCGTTTCTATTGGGGTCGCGGAACAAGCGCGAAACTTTCGCTTTAGTTCCTTTCCCTCTTGTTCCTGTCGCTCTAATTCCGTTTCGTGTTTGTTCCTATCGCTCTAATTCCGTTTCGCGCTTATTCCATTCGCTTTAGTTCCGTTTCGCGCTGTTCCTGTCGCTCTAATTCCGTTTCGCGCTAGATCTTGTCGCTCTAGTTCCGTTTCGCGCTTGTTCCTCTCTCTCTAGTTCCGTTTCGCGCTTGTTCCTGTGGCTCTAATTCCGTTTCGTGCTTATTCCGTTCGCGCTAGATCCTGTCGCTCTAGTTCCGTTTCGCGCTTGTTCCTCTTGCTCTAGTTCCGTTTCGCGTTTGTTCCTGTCGCTCTAATTCCATTTCGCGCTTGTTCCTGTCGCTCTAATTCCGTTTCGCGCTAGATCTTGTCGCTCTAGTTCCGTTTCGCGCTTGTTCCTCTCTCTCTAGTTCTGTTTCGCGCTTGTTCCTGTCGCTCTAATTCCGTTTCGTGCTTATTCCGTTCGCGCTAGATCCTGTCGCTCTAGTTCCGTTTCGCGCTTGTTCCTGTCGCTCTAATTCCGTTTCGCGTTTGATCCTATCGCTCTAATTCCGTTTCGCGCTGTTCCTGCCGCTCTAATTCCGTTTCGCGCTGTTCCTGTCACTCTAATTCCGTTTCGCGCTACGTCCTGTCAGTCTGTATTGTATTCCACGGTTCCTTTCGAGTCACGTCTAAAAGTATCAGTGTTTCCATTTATGTCAGTTGTTTCTATATTGTCGGAAGTTTCTTGAACCGGCGGGCAAAGTGGGACGTCTGGTTAGTCTAAGCAAAACCAGTGTGGACAACCATGATAAAAGTTTAATCTAAATTTCATAGTAGTGGTACTGTTTTTGTAGATGAAAGGATCATTTGTTACATCTGAAAGTTGAATAATTTTAAATCAACTCATCACTTATAACAAGGTGGTGTGCTGTTTAGTTCATTTTCACTGATGGTGAGATGTTGCGAGCTGTGAAAACTCGAATGCAGCCATGAATTCAGACAGTTTCTTTCGGGGGGGGGGGGGTCCATTCGGGGACTAATTTTCAAGTAAACTACTGTTGTCAAAGTTTATTTTATTTTATTTTTTAAGACTTACTTTTCTACTGCTGCCAAAGTTAGCTCCAAATTAATAAAATATAATCTCAGAAATAAACATTGAAGTATTATCTTCACTAAGTGTATAGTCTACCGCAGGGGAAAATTCTTTGAGAACTATTAATAACAAAAAGCTCAACCAACCCATTACAATCTCTGGTAACATTGAGTTTAACCCTATCGTGGGTAAATAAATAACAGCACCACAGGAACTCGGTAAAAAATAAATAAATAAAAATAAAGTTAACAGTTTCTATATGAAAATAAGCAAGAGATATTAGCAACATAAAGCACAAATCACTTCCTCCTCTATTTTCACAAGCAAATAGTACAACAAAATCTTTCTGCTGACCAGATGTCGATTTGGCTTTAGAGAAGTGGAGGAACGCTCTCTGGGTATTAATATTAAATAAAATCCTCTAATTGATCGAAGAACAATCCACGTGCTATATAGTCCCATGGTCACTCACAGACTCACTGACGGACTGACTGATCATCAAAATTCCCAGGCCAAACTACTGGAGCTAGGAACACCAAATTTGGTATGAAGGTGTAGGACCATGAGTATGTAACGGGGAAAATCCGACATTTTGGAAAAGCCGCCATCTTGGATCCAAAATTGCCCCAAACTCATTGTGGTATAGAATACACAGCCTAAACGGCTGGGTCTATTTAATTGAAATTTAGTATGAAGGTACAAGATCACTAGTAGGTTACGAAAATATGTTCAAATTTTCTAAAAGTCGCCATCTTGGATCCAAAATGGCGGACAAACATCCATTTTCCACACAGTTTGAGCTAGAGATACGAAACTAGTCATAAACGTACATCATCAGTAGAAGCTTAGAAAAATAATTTAAAATGTTGAAAAAGTCGCTACCATGGATCCAAAATGGCCGCCATGTCCAATGTTATATAGAATACACAGCATAAGCGGCTGAAGCTAGAAACATCAAATTTGGTATGAAGGTACACTTCAAGGCTACGAAAATGTTACATAATGTATCCAAAGACGCCATCTTTGATCCAAAATGGCGGACTTAAAAATCCATTTACCACACCGTTTGAGCTAGAGAAACGAAATTTGGCATAATGGTGCATTATGACGAGTGGATAAGGAAAATTTGAAATCTGAAATTTATTAAACTTTTGTACATTACAAGTTTACACAACATTTCGACTCACAGAAGCCAAATATTACAACATTTTGAAAAAATCGCAATATTGGATCTAAAATGGCCGCCAATCTCATTTTAGTATAGAATAAACAGCCTAAATTTGGCATAAAGCTGCATTGTTACGAGTAGTTTAGGAAAATATTACATTTTGGAAAGGTCGCCATCCCGGATTCAAAATGGCCGCCCCAAAACCTATTTTCCACACAGTTCGAGCTAGATAAATGAAATTTTACATGAACGTTCACTATCTCAAGTAGATCACGACAATATAATAAATTGTTTAAAAAGCCGCCAACTTGGATACAAAATGGCTGCTCGAAAAACAATTTCCAAACCATTGAAGCTAATGAAACGAAATTTTGTATGAAAGTGTATGACCAAGATTAGGTTACAATAAATGGGAGAAAACTCCCTTTTGGGGGCGAAGGTCCCCCCTCCCCGAGAGGGTGCAGATGGACACCATGGCGATGCAGTTCCGCAGAGATTCTGGTTAAGATAAAGGGGGCGCAGCGAAGCAAAGCGGGTCTATATAATATATAGCCCCATGGTCACTGAGTGACTGACTGACTCACTCACTGACTGATCATCAAAATTCCCAGGTCAAACTACTGGAGCTAGATACACCAAATGTGGTATGGAGGTGTAGGACCACGAGTAGGTAAAGGAAAAAGTCCAATATTTTGAAAAACTCGCCATCTTTGATCGAAAATTGCAGCCAAACCCATTGTTGTATAAAATACACAGCCTAAACGACTGGGGTTATTGAAGTGAAATTTGGCAAGAGGGTTCCCTAGTAGGTTACGAAATTATTACGAGATGTATTCAAAGACGCTATCTTGGATCCAAAATGGCTTCCAAACTTACTGTAGTATAGAATACACAGCCTAAACGGCTGCAGCAAGAAACATCAAATTTGGTATGAAGTGTCACGTCCTCTGGTGTTCTCTGAGGATTTGAATTGGTCCTTTTTGAAGTTTGATAAAAGATTTGAACTATTAAGATTGAATATAATTTGACTCGGTAGTATAGTGTTAGATGATAGATGTAATTTATTTTACGGTTATAAAATACAAGAGTAGTTATTACTGACAAGATTGATTTTACAAAAGACTGCGATTGGTATCGAACCAATAGTCAAAAACAAAATGTGCAACAAAGAAGTTAATTAAAATAGATTTGTCAAGCGAGAAGACTTCCTTCACAGCTTGAACACTGAATCCCTTTTCTTTTTCTGTTCCAAAGAAATTGAGCGTTAAAAGTTAAGGTTAATTTTTAGAAAGAGAATCTTGCAATATAAAATATACAGACTTACAATATTTCCTTGGCTTCTGCACTGTGTAAAGATGACAGTTCAGTAAAGACAGTCTAACGACAATAGAACGACAGTGACCGACAATGTTTTGACAGTGCAGACCAAGATTATCATGCTTTTATACCCAAAGATATCAGTAAAGTGATTAGCCTATGGCTTGGATATTTCCGAAAACAATCTTGTTATTGTCAGCGTGTCCTTGCAATTTCTATTTTGGTTAATGACTTTTAAACTAGCTTTTTCTGTCCACGGGAGCTTCTTACTTGTTCAAAATACACTATATGCCAAAATTACAAATTTAATACCCAAAGATAGTACATTTATTAAAAAATGCACTATATGCTAAAATTACAAATTTAATATCCAAGGAATTTAATATTCAAGGATAGCACAGAAGTTACATCATCACTAGTAGTTTACGAAAATATTACACAATGTATCCAAACACGCAATATTGAATCCAAAATGGCGGACCTATAAATCAATTTTCCACAGCGTTTGAGCTAGAGATTTGACATAAAGGTTTATATGACGAGTAGTTTAGGAAAATATTACAACATTTTAGAAAAGTCGTCATCTTGGATTCATAATGGTCGCCCAAAACCCATGTTCCACATCGTTTGAGCTAGATAAATGAAATTTTACATAGAAATAAGGTGTACCATCACAAGTAGACCAAGACAATATAAGAAAACGTTCAAAAAGTCTTCAACTTGGATCCAAAATGGCCGCCCAAAAACCCAATTTCCAAACCATTGAAGCTAGAGAAACGAAATTTTGTATGAAGGATCACGACCAAGAGTAGGTTACAATAAATGGGACAAATCTCCCCCTTGGGGCGCAACGACCCCGTGGGAGGGTGCAGATGGACACCATGGCTGTGCAGTCGCGCAGAGAGATTCTGATTAAGATAAAGGGTGCCCAAACCCTCAAGTTGGGAGCGCAGCCGCCACGGGGGGTTGGGGGCAGCGCCCCCAACGAAGAAAAGCGAGTATTATTATATAAGATTCGAAATATAATCCTGAATTTAGTTGCCACCTGAAGTTAGTTACAAATAAAAAAAACTATTAAATAGTTTTGCAGTCTTCCTCTATTACCAACTTATTTGTTCAATAGAAAACGCAACTAACCCAGCAAAAACTCTGGGAAACTCGTCCTGAAATTATAGCGAAAGTTTAACAATTGTAAACACAAAAATACCTAAGAAGCCTTGAGGGTTGCTCAACTTCTTACTAAACAAATTACTCACTTACTTATCCAACTCACAAGTTCATTGCCGCAGCAACAAACGTTAGCCATAGGATTCAATTCTAGGCAAGAACAAGACAAATATATTAAAAAACATACATATAAAACAAATATTCATTAAAAAATGCTTTCGCTCTGCCCCGTGAAACAAATAGTAAACGTAAAAGGGGAAACTACCTTGAATGGACCTGCCGCTTAGTCGAAACACTAAAAAAAGACAAGAAAAGAAAGCTGGTTTACCACTTGCTATACCACTTCTGTGGTTATGCTTAACACAGAATGATACAAGCACAATTCATCCCACTGAATCTTAAGAAATCATGGGCTACTCGTGGAATATTCACGAAAACTTCAATGTCGCAAACAAAACACAAATGAACAACAATTACGAAGAATAGAACATAACCGCTTAGGTTACGTTTAGGATACTTTAGGACAGATGATAGGATACTTTACGCTTACGTTTTCGTGTCCTGGAGCATAAAAAACACCGAAGTCTGTTCCTTTTCCGGAACTGAACTTCTGAGAAACGTCAAAAAGAGTGGGCCCACTATCACCCATGTCAAACTTATTACAGAAAAATTACATATTACAAAAAAGAGCACAAGAGCAGTATGAACCATTACTGCATATTATGAACCATTACTGTGGACTACGCTGCTGCTTAATTGCAAGCACTCAAATACTACAAGTGCATAGTTAATGAACATCAAACCTAGGCCAAAGTAGGGATGGTATCGAGATTAGATGAGATTCGCCTCAGTCTCGTTCTCGTCTCGAATTCTTTAAACCGGTCTTGGTCTCGTCTCAATCTGAAAATTCCGGTCTTGGTCTCGGTCTCGATTGTAAACCTCAGTCTCGTCTCGGTCTCGAGTCTCGACACGTAAGTCTTGGTCTTGTCTCGGTCTTGTCTCGAGAGTCTCGAAAGACGATCGATTTTAAAAAGTTACTGTCCCTTGACTTATTTGAAATGGGTATGCAGGCTTTCCGATCTCAGTAGAAGAACAAGAATATTAATGTGATATTAGCATAGTTCGTTAAATAGTTAATTTGAGGTTTAGATTAGAAACAGTGTTCTGAAATAGAGGGAAAACATTACGATTTTAAAGTAATATAAAGCTTTAGCTATAGGATATATATAAAATACCAATAAGTGAGACACATGAAAATATTTATATTATAGAAAATGATCCATGTTACAGTTCAAATTGTGAATTGGTATACGTAGCATTTAAGTTTCTATTTCTAAATTATAATTAAATTGACTGAATAACTGTTACGTTAATAAGGAAAAATTTACATTTTAGTCGAATTTTTCTACCAGATTTATAGAAATAAATGAACGGACACTGTTCAAGATTTTCCGAAACATTCCTGAGAAAAGCTAAGCAATCATAGCTACCTGGGAATTTTCAGTAAATTGGCTAATAAAAAGCATCCATCATACAGTTACCAGAAATGCTAGGAGCAAAATAAAAAATAATAATAATAAAAAAACCCAGAAGTCTAAAGGAGATTTGACCACGTGTTATTTAGTCAAAAGTTCAGCGTTGTCAGAAAATCTACACAATCAAAACAATATTAACACCAAAAAATAAACTCATACTACCTCTCAATAATTTGTGAATTTTTTAGTTTTTTGGATCTTCTTGCATACTCCAATATTTCATTAACAGGTATTGTATATACCAAACTTCATTTTTCTTTTTTTCAAAATATTTGAGCTGTGAACCATATAGTAAACTTGCGTCTGGTGGGGAAAAAGAATCTAAATGACGGTCTACAGAAGAGATGTTCGATTTCCATATCATCTGCATTACATATATTAATACGACTGTAAACTTGTTTGATTTTTTTCCATATTGGAAAACGATTCCTGCATTCAACCAAGTTGTGGTAAAGAGTTTCCTTTTTCTCATATTGTTTACATACATCCTAATAGCTATAACTCCTAAGTTATATACGTTGTTAATTCGTATAAACATTTGAAAATGTATAATGGAGTTATCGTTTAGAAGATAGATGTTTTTTACAAATTTTTCCCCATTCCTCCCCTAGCTCAAACTCTAGCCTACTTTTTTCTCCTCAAAACTCATGAAGAAAATGTAAAAGTCTCTTACAGGAGAAGTATACATGCGATTGTTTCCAATCACAGCATAAGCGAAATCCAAGAAAATATTAGCAAATTTCTTAATTGGGCCGCTTATCGATCTAATGTCAATCGGAGTTTCTTTATCAATACGATTAAGAACTAACAACACTGCATCATATGATAAGTTATCCCTAAATTCACAAAGGACCTGGATCAAACGGTGTACTTTTAGAGCCATAGCTTGCACCTTCCCATTCTTTAAATTTACCTCGCCCTCTGACTGACTGCTCTAAATTTCCAGTTAAAAGATAACAGTATAATGTGTTAGAATTATGATGGCTGAACCCCGAAGATCCCACGACTTGCGCCACATTTTAATCATTTATGTAATTGTCAATTAGGATTTGGAATTCCCATTCACTCAAAATATTTCCCATTTCTACCAAAATAAGAACTGACAAAATGGTGACAACAAACTCTTGACCAAAATTACATGCACAGCTACGATAAGAAACAGAAACTGAAAACGAGAAATATCCAAATAATCATACAAAAATCTGAGTTTTCCTCCATTACAGTAATACTAAAAATTCTGCAAAACTTCCCTAAGAATTCCTAGCAATGTTAACAAAATTTTTAACAGTGTACAGTACGTTACAAAAATTTTACTTATTGTGAATTTTTGTACAAGGAAATAATCAAATACAAGGAAATTGAAAATAGCATTTACCGAACTCCACAGCCACACGAATCAATTAGTTTACAATACTGCTCTTGACTGATTAAAAGAACCAATTCATAGCTTCACGTCCAACATTAAAGCATACAGAAAAGCGTAAAGTGTGTTCCCGGTAGGCGCTACTTTCAAATTGCGTACTGCGAATCTTATAAACTAAAATAACCACATTGGTACTTCAAATAAGCCATTTTATCAGATTAAATGCCATTCCAACAATACTAGCAAAACATAGCTTAATAGGTAAAAAAATAACTTTACTGTGTCTAAGGCATTACTATGTACAATTTTATATCTCCTCTAAATCCGTCTGCCGACAACTTTCGACTCAGGACTACTAGGGCTACGAAGGGGGTTGAGTTGTTGTTCGAGAGGTCTCGACGAAACTTCACCAACGGCATATGGATAATCCAAATATAACGCTCGCTTCGCCTCATTTGATTTTTATAAAAACAATACTATTTTTATTGAATGTATAGGTACATTTACGTGCTAGGTTGTGCAGAATTTCTTCTGCATAAACTAAGAAGTTCCTACGGGGAAACTTTATACAACATTTACGCTTTAGCAACAAGGGATGGAAAGCCTTATACCGGAGTTTCTCAACCATTTTCATCCCGCGACCCCGTTTCACCATGCCTTCTAGCTGACGATTCCCTTTTCACCTTGCTTTCTATCCGGCGACCCAAAATGATTTTATTTTGTGTAACATTTCCTTTTCATTTCAAAACATAACAGTTTATTTCCTGTATTTATAATAAATATCCTATTTATATTATCCAAAACTATTCAGCAAGCAACATTATCTTTAGTACCGTAATTATAAAGGCCGCTCGAGAAAATTAAAATCGAGAAGCAAAATAAAATACTTTCTTTGAAATTTATTAGTTTAAACCTACAAAACCCTAGTTAATTTTTTTTCACTTTCCCCCGCAATTCCCTTGTACACATTAAGCGACCCCCTTAGGGGTCGCGATCTCCAGGTTGAGAAACCAGGCTTTATGCAATCGCTATGTCTGCATGTGGACAACTTTCAAATCAGAAACTACCAGGGCTACGAAGATAGTTGAACCACCGTTGAGGTTTTTCGCGACTCAGCTCCGACTTACTTGTTTCCGTATAAGTAGAAATATATAATAAACATAATAAATCACAGCCATATTCAATCCATTAGTGGATGAAGCCTCTCCCCGTAGGGAAGAGATTGGTCTACTGCTCATACGTTGACCAGACTTGTTGGGAGAGGAGAGCCGAAGCTCTCAACTGTGATCGCCACTGTCTTTTATTCACAGCAGCTCCCCAATTGTCCTCATGATGCTGGGTCAACACCGAAATTCTTGAGCCCCCACCGGGAATCGAACCCGGGACCGCTCGCACTGAAGTCGAGCGCGCTTCCCACTAGGCTCCGCAGGAGACTCTTAGAAAATACATATTTTGTCTCCATCTTTTCTAAGGTATCGGTTATTATTTAAAAAATCTTTCCATTTTTTGAAAATATAATAAGTAAATGGTGTAAGAAAAGATCTATATTACAACTTAAGACAGTTTGGCTTATTGACGTATGCTTTAAAGTTTGTACGGGACCAGTCTAGCAGAGGTTGATATAAATGGGAGAGTGTCAACAGAAGTAAAAGACTACCAGCAGGTAGAAAGCATGGGGATGAAAATTCGCGGTAAAAAAATAAAGGTCTATAGTTATCCGTCGTCCCCGAATCAATCTCCAACACTTTTATATTATTATTGAAAGATAACAGAAAATTGTTTGGCATTGATAACTTGACTACTTATATGATATGACTTATAGTCATATTTTTAAATTTCAAAATAACATATCAGAATGAAACTGTCACAAGACTTCTTCTAGTATGAAAAAACACCAACAAAAGCATTCAATTAATATTATCGACATTCATGAAAATAAAGCTTATAGTCTCGATCGAGACGAGAGTCTCGATAAGCAAGTCTCGTCTCGAGTAAGTCTCGGTCTTGTCTCAAATCCTGGACCTTAGGCTCGGTCTCGGTCTCGAATTCGAGACGAGACCAAGACTAGTATTTTTGCAGCAAACAAACAGATATTACTAAAGAGACAGCTTAATACCCAAATCTTAATAAAAAATATGTATGGTGAAATCAGGAAAGCTCGTGATAAATTGACAAAGTTGTCTATTTACCGGAAGTGATGAAAGGTACATCACTTCCGGTGATGTACTTGGTTTTATGAATGAGAAATACAGGTGAATGAATGAATAGAGGTTTTATGAATGAGAAATACAGGTTGAACATTCTTGAATACATGAAACATGATTTAATGAAACATATCAGAAAAGTTAAGTGTACATCAAACTTTGTATACAATTAAGTGAAATTCAGGCAATCTCGTGGTATGTCAGGTAAACTCGTGATAGTATATTGGTAATTCTGCGATATCACGAGTTTACCTGAAACTTACTGAAACTCTTACTCAGAATCGCTGTCATTGTTGTGCAGCTTACCCATGAACACAAGTGCAGTGTCACTCACTTTTACACATTTGCGATGGTACCAGATAACACAAAAATTACACTTGATAAATGTTGCGCCATTCCTCTTTGTGGCACCATTATTGTAACTTCCATCACATGTTCCACACAACCAGTCATTATTTGTTTTCATCTTTTTGGACACTAGCGTTGACACTGGTTTCTTACGTTCTCCAGAGGTTCCTGGAAGCTGACAAAAGTTGTTCTTTTGTCCTGGTGCAATGATTCGCGCAGATGGGCTTCAACGTGATGGTTTGGAGAATTGCGCACAAACTGGCAATTGTATAACTTCATCTAGAGAACCTACAGAATTATTCGCAGGAACAACTACATTGTGATGCGGGTCTGGTTTTGTCAAAGTTGAAGGAGCGAGAGATTCGTCTGAAATTACATAACTATTTAAAGGAAAAATACCCGTCTTCCTGAAGCTGTTGATGATGTTCGAAGGTACGAATGCAGACAAATATGACGGTGTTAGCAAAGAGTTGAAGTCAAGGCGGGTAGGCTTTTCACCAGGATGCTGGACCATGAACTTCTTTACCTGCTCCTGAAATGCATGGTTTAGTGCTTTATAAATGCTCACATTTAAAGGCTGGAGGAGATGAGTCGTGTGTGAAAGGAAGGTCACTAAATGAATGTTTTCTTGAGAAGCTTTCTCAAGAACTCCTGAGCTCAAATGGCTTGCATGAGAGTCCATAAATAATACAGCAAGTCTAATAGCAGAAATATGATCAACAAAATATGAAACCATTCAGCAATTATTTCACTGTTGATCCATCCTTTTGGAGAAACTATTGACCCTGGAGAATTCATATTCTGACATTCGTATGAACATTTACTACAACTGCGAGCAAAATTATGATCAAGCACTATGCATATATGTATCATATCACCAGTTTTAGTACCCTCGAAACATTTTAAGCAGCTGATATTTCGTTTTCAGTTTCAATGTTAGAGGCAATATCCGTGGCTGAAGCTAAAGGCCGCTTTAGACGATAAAATTTCTCGTACGATGAATCTTATCAAAAGCAGTGTGCCAGCGTAAAAATAAGAAAAGTTATGCTTTTATACCATAGCATCTTGCCGTATTGTAGCATTCTCACTTTCACACTCTGGCACTACTGCTAATCGTAAGATTCATCGTAGCATAAATTCTGTCGTCTAAAGCGGCCTTAAGAAATTGATCACCGGAAATAATGGATCAACAATTCAAATCAAATACTAAGTGCCAACAAGAAACATTTTCACTTTTCTTGCGTTTCTGCTTCAAAAAGAGCCAGGTTTCCACTCGCTGTAATGTATCTGAGGCTTCTTATTTATTTATTTATTATTTATTTGGGGCCCGTCTTACCACCCCTGCCTCTTTGAATCCATTGCACAGGTTGAGTTGTGCACTTTCAAGGACGTGCGTCACGCACATATTTGTACTTCTCAGCCTGGGGCAGGCTTATCCCTAGAGATTGTTGGATTGCGGAATTCCGGCATTCCAAGAATCTCCTATGTTCCACCTGTTGAGACAGCTGGTGTTGCGGGATGGACTTATGACCAGGCATCCAGAATGTTCTCCTGGTCTATGTTCCTAATCTGATGGAACATTTACATGGGAGGGGTCCCTACCTACTTTATTTTCTTTTTGTACAAACACATACAACACATAAAGACACAAGACAGGACAAAACAGGACGACACAACATAAACTTAAGTTTGGATTCTTCTTCTACTTCCCCTGTAACGAGATTAGAATAAAAAGGTTAGATTCTGCATTCCTTGGGTATTGTGTCTTCCCTCTGGGCTGCATCCTCCTCTCGTCACAGGGTTGGCCTACTTTCTTCTTCTTTCTTGTTCTTCATCGTTCACATTTTGAGCCATTGGGGGAGATGAAGAGAAGAATCTGAAAGTACACACTCCAACCCCAAATGTCCTTGCATATGTTTTCAGTGGATTTACCCCGACGAAGATTATGGTTTATTTCTTCCTTTTTGGAAAGTCTTGCTTCCTGGTGGTTCACTGCACGCTCCTTTCCTCTTCATTCTTCTCTACTCCCCATATGTTTCATTTAAACACATTCACTTGCACACATTCACACGAAGATATTATAAGCACTGTTTGACCTCAGGTTGCGGTTTCAGCAACTTTTAGTCTGTTTGTTAATTCGTTGTTTGTTCCACTAAATATAACACTATCAACCACCATATAAACACTTTCACACTAATCGAGTGTCTCTCACCGGAGTTCCAGGCGATGCACTCTTCGTTGCTGGAGTTCCAGTAACACCCCATTGATGCTGATGTTTTCATTTTTCTTGAAGGTAGTTATTTTCTTTCTCGATATATTACTCATTACTTATAGTAGCAGACGTTTTGCTGTTATAGTGTATTTTACTTGATTTTCGCCATTATGGCGTTGGAGTGTGTACTTTCAGATTCTTTATTGTCGCGGTTGACCCGATCGCGCGCCTGTTTGCCTGCACAGTCCGGTTGTTACACTAGATGTAACACTTACGAGATATTTTACGGATCGCCACGCCCCAGAGCGCGCCTCCCGCCCAGGTATCTTTTCCTATAAAATGCAGACACTTTATCTGCCATCACCAGTTCTGGTCTTCTCAGAACCTCTGTGACAGGTCTCTCCCCCAGAAGGGCTCTTTGGTCTCTAACCAGTTCTTCTGTTTCTCTACATCTGAGGACCACGTGGTCCGGGGAAGCAATCACACCGCGGACGTGGCATATATTGTCTTCAACTAGTTTTAAATCCTTCAGTCTCTGACGGTAGGGCCCATGACCGGTAATGAAATGCAGTAGACCTCCTTCCAGTTCTAGGTTCATGTTTGCCCTCTCTGCCACGTCTGGAAACATGCTGAACACTCTTCTAGCCTTAGATATTTCATTCCAGAATCTTTGCCACGCACTGGTCAGTGTTTCTTGAATTTCTCCCTTGCTTTCTGCTGCCTGATATAAGATGTTCATCATTTTATCTCCTCTTCCTTTCTTTAACCAGTACGCGGCTCTCATCCTTTTAATTTGAAGATGCATGGGCAGGGTTGCGGTCGCCACCTGGAGTGCCTCCACCGGAGTGGTTCTATAGGCTCCCCTAAGACGGAGTAAGATTTGTCTTTGAGATCTGTTGATAATTTGTATTTGTCCTATATCATCCATCCGGTGGCACCAGGCGCTGGCGGCATATCCAACAACGGAGCGAATTATGACATCGTAGTACATTCGTATGATATTGATTGGTATTCTAGTCGTTGGTAGCGATATTTACAATTTTATGTGATATTTTAATAGCTTTATTTTTTATTGTAGTCACATGGGATCTGAAATTTAACTTTTCATCGAGTAGTACACCTAGATATTTTATCTCTTTTTCTCTTTTAATTGTTTTCCCTTCTACCTTCATTATTGGTCCCATATTGAAATTCAGTTTACCCTTAAATATTACATATTTAATTTTTTCTGCTGACATTAATAGTTTATTGTTCTCGCACCACGATGTCATTCTTCCAATAATATGATTTGCTTTATCATGTAGATCTTGCCTGCTTTTGCCCTTTATTACGACCGCCAGATCGTCCGCATATCTCACGACCAGTTCCACTTGTTCCAGTCCGTTCAGCAGTTTTCAGACATGGCTGAAACATCACATCCCACACAATCGGCCCCAGCACTGAGCCCTGCGGGCATCCTTTCGTCGGAGCCTTGCTCACGACGCCATCAGCCGTATCTATTTTTATTGTTCTGTTTTGGAAGTAATATTTTATTGTTTTCCAGACGTTTGGGTGAACCCGAATGTTTTTCAATTCCCTCAGAACTGATAGCCACCACACGTTATCAAATGCGCCGGCAATGTCAAAGAAGACTCCCATGACGTATTTGCAATTATCCTGATTTAATCTATCTACTGCCTCGAAGAACTCATTTATTGCATCTTCAGTGGATTTACCCCGACGAAAGCCATATTGTAGGTTACAGTGTTCTAGGTTTTCTCTTTTGTCATTAATTCTCTTAATTAATACTTTTTCAAAAATTTTGCTGATTACGTTAAGTAAGCAGATAGGTCTGTATGATTTCGGATTCATCTTCGGCTTATCCTGTCCCTTATACAAAATAATGAGGTTTGCTTTTCTCCATAGTTCTGGGAATCTTCCTTGACGTAGGCATTCATTGAATAATTTTGCTAAATATGGCGCCCAAAATTCCGCTAAAGATTTGTAGCTTTCGTTTTTAATTCCGTCTGGACCCGGTGCCTTGTTTTTTTTAGTGACTTTAGTGCGGCCTTTATTTCTTCATTGGTTATAGTTGGTAGTTCTTATTCTTCGCCTGCTTCTGGGGGTTGCCTTACTTCTTGTCTCATTCTTGAGTGCTCCTCGTTGCTGTTGTCTTCGCTATCATCTGGAAATAATTTAGTAAAGATTAGCTCCATGGTTTGCTGACAATTCGTTGTAAACGTTCCATCGTCTTTTTTTAATGTATTCATTACACATTTTGTTTTTATTTTTTGTATTACTATCTTGTAAGGCATACCCCAAATGTCCTTGCATAGGTTTTCGTCCACGAACTTTCCCCAGGTCTTCTTATTGTTTTCAAATAGTTCTCTTTCAAATTCTTGTTTTATTTGCCGATATTTATTTAATCTTTGTATTTTCAGTTCGTAGTCCCTGGCTGCTTTATAACTTTTTCTACTTGATTTTAGTCTCCGTTTAAGTTTATCTAATTTTTGGGCCCTGAAAGGTTTCCTGTTGTTATTTTTATTTTTTTTGGCGCCACACTTACGATTGCTTTTTCCGTAACTTTCTCAATCTTCTCTGCGATGTCATCCAGATCCACATCCCGTTCGATTTGAGGTAGTTCCAATTTGTTCATTAATTTAGTGTAGTTTAATATTTTCGTACTATAATTTAATTTATTGGATTCTTCTTGTTCGTTGCTGTTATTTTTGTCTTGTGTAAAGTTAATATAAAAGCTAATGACGCCGTGCTGGCTCGTCGTTGCGTGTTCAACTCTCTCCACTCGTGTATATTCCTATGTATATTACCTTTTGTCATCGTTATATCTATGTTACTCTCCGCCCTGCTCTGCCCTGGAATGTCGGTGGCTGATCTTCTTTATTATGGACCACGAGTTGGTATTGGTTAAGTATGTCTTCATATTTCTCCCCATTTCCATCTGTTCCAGGGCAGTACCAGAGCGGGGACTTAGCATTAAAATCACCTAAAATAAGTAAATTTCCTCTATAAAATCCTTTCAAAATTGTTTCCAGTTTATTTACAAAGATGTCGGCCGGCATAGAGAACTGGCAGTGGAGGTTGACAATGGTTATTTGGTGTTTTCCAAGTTTTAGGCTGAATGTCTGTATCCACTTACATGTGTATTTGGAGTCCACCAACGCTTCAATTTTCTTATTGAAGATTACCACAGCGACCATTGGACCCGGATCCTCTGGTATCAGTGTCACGGCATCTGTCGGCATGCCCGGTATTTTCCACTTATTTATATAAGGTTCTTGAATGCATGCCACGTCCACCTTTTCTTTTCCGCAGTGTATCCTAAGTTCATGGGTTGCTAGGCGTGATCTGTCCAAGTTAACTTGGACAAATTTGAACATTTAGGGTTGTCTTAGGTGAACGCAGCATGCTGGAAATCTCACCGTTGGCACAAATACTATACGTCCATACGCCATAACGAACTGTCAGTAGACGTTATTTAGTTGAAAAGGCTCATATGTTCTTTCAAACACTTTGTCTACCAGGTCCAATAGGTACTGTGGGTCCGTTGTTATTCCATTGGAACGTAGGTTAATCCTGTCAACTTCTTCAATTATCGGAAAAGTTATTGTTCTTCCATTTGTGTGGATATTTCTTACAATGATCCTAAGAGCTGCTGTCAGTAGTAACGGATCCTCAAGTCAAGACAGGATGTAGCGCTTGTTTAGATCTTCATAAAATTCGTTTGGGTTTAAACTCGTCATTCTAGCCTCACTTCCCTCCGCTACCTCCTCCTCTTTTTCCTCAGCCGTATCATCTTCTTCCATGTCCTGCGAAGTCGTTCCAGAGCTCCTGTTTTTGTTTGCTTTTTTGTTATACAACCTCGGTATCCATGCCTTCCATCCTTTTTTCTTCCTCTTTCCGTCCTCCTCCTTCTTTTGTGTAGGTTGCCTCTTGTTCTCTGTTTGGTCCCTGTCGTTCTTCTCTATCTCAGTCTCCTGCATCTCCATTTCTTTGTCCCTTTCCGCCTCCGTAGCCCTTAGCGTGTTCCATGTTCTTATGACATTTTCGTAAAGATACTGGTCCTGTATTATGATAACTAGACCTACACTTTCCATATCGTGTTCCCACTTCATCATGTGCTGTAGCACATCTGAGGCTTCTGCAGGCAATGTTTTCAATGTCTTGCAAAACACCTATAAAAAACAACGATTTTTTACGGACCTATCGGAACACACTTCATCCAGACGCCAAGCTTTGCTCCACTCTGCCGCCAATTCGTTTACAGCTTCCTATAACATTCTGAAATTTGCCGAAAAAACAGGCAGCTTTTCCTGCTCTTGTCTTCTCGTGCCAAAGCTCACAAACATTATCACGGGATTATCTGAATCACGGGATTACCTGATTTCACCATACTACAAAACAAATAAGATATTGAAAATGCCCTAAATTTTTAATTACAAGCAGAGAGAAAACAAATCGTTTCCTTATGATATTTGTGTAAGGAAACTCAGAGAATGGGAATACACATACATCCCATTCAAGAGGACATAATACTCACAAATATGAATTCAATAAAAAAAAAAAAAAAAAAAATAGGAAAGATCCAAATAACAAAAATACGAGAGAAAACTTCTTTCTATTAATTGACATAATAGTTGGCTCTTGAGCCAAATGAACAAATGAACGAACGCCAAACTTCGGAATCCAAAATATAGTGCCTGAAAGCACTTAAGCTAAAAATATAACATATAAAGGCTAGCAGTTACAAACTACAAGGGGTTGAGAATTATTCATGAAACCTGAAGTCCTTTCTAATTTCCAGTCTGCTAAAATGACAGTAAATGTTACGTATGCTCTTTATTTTCAATGTACTGGCAGACCTGCGTTCAAAGCATTAGCCTTGGTGGTTGTCTGATAGAGTGTCTGGTAAAATCAAATAATCATCTGTCATTAGAAAATTGTGAAATGGAAACAACAATGATTGAGGGGTACCGCAGCAATTCTGAATTGCATCTTGCAGATGGATATATTACAGAAAAGACCGCAGCCATGGCGGTATTTCGTACTTGCGTTGTGTAGTTAAGAATTGTCCTGCTCGTGCGAAAACTGTAATTGCGATCATGTACTCCACTGTTACCAAATCCCATAACCATCCCCAAAATCAAGATGAAGTTGTTGCCAGCAACGAGATCTATACAAAGGCGTAAACTCGAAAGAAAATGTTACCAGCCGAGGTTTCCACTTTGAAACGAAGAGCAGAAGAGGCCCCCTCTGAAGAATTTAGAGCGATGTTCAACAATCAACTAGAAAGGTAAGTACGCTATATTATTCGTGTTAACGCAGTCAAGCAGGGCAACGATGGCTAAGTAATAAAACTGAGCAAATACTAACCACTACAGTAACGCGAAACGAAATGCCACACTAGGGTTCAGAAACAAAAAGCGAGAATATCTGACGCAGAAGATTCAGGAGATAGAGGGAAACGGGAAGGCACATAACATACGAGATCTATACAAAGGGGTAAACTCGAAAGAAAATGTTACCAGCCGAGGTTAGGAATGATTAGAAATGAACGTGGAGATCTTCAGGCTGATCCGACTAAAATTGTCGATGTGTGGAAAAGTTATTTCGACAAACTTCTTAATGTACACAACGGGAAACAGAGGAATTTGAAATCCATACCGCCGCACCGTGGATTCCCGAACCTAGCGAGATCGAGATCGAAATGTCGGTAAAGAAATTGAAAATTTTCAAATCACCAGGAATCGACAATATTCCAGCCGAATTAATTAATGCAGGAGGAGCGGCACTAATCAAGCAACTACATAAATTGATAAGTGTTATATGGAGAATGGAGGAGCTCCCAAATGAATCGAAAACCTCAATAATAGTTCCCATTTACAAAAAAGGCGATAAATCGGACTGTAATAATTACCGCGGAGTCTCGTTACTTCCAACCTGTTACAAGGTATTAAGTAATATTCTGTTAACACGCCTAAGTGTATACGTAGATGAAATAATTGGAGATGACCAATGTGGATTTAGAATAAATAGGTCCACGTTGGACCAGATTTTCGCCTTGAGACAGATTTTGGAGAAGAAATGGGAATAATGGGACTGTTCATCGGCCATTCATTGAAAGCATATGATTGTATCAAAAGGGAAAAGTTATACAGTATCTTGATACGATTTGGAATACCGAAAAAATTGGTCCAACTAGTGAAGATGTGTCTCAGCGACCCCATAAGCAGAGTACGGATAGGTAATAATATGTCAGATAGTTTCAAGATTCGCAACGGATTGAAACAAGGTGATGCCTTGTCACCACTACTGTTTAACTTCGCGTTAGAATATGCGATTTTAAAAATTAAAGGGGACAAAAAGGGACTATCATTGAATGGTTTGAATCAATTGTTTGTATACGCGGATGATGTAGATTTAATAGGGGACGATATAGATGCACTGCAAAGCAACACCGATGCCTTAGTAGAAGCGTGCGATGAGATAGGTCTACAGGTAAACATAGATAAAACAAAATACATGATAACAAGCCGACACATAGGGAATGAAGGAAATAAAAACATAAGAATTAGGGATGAGGTCATAGAGAAAGTAAACAAATTTAATTACTTGGGAGCATACGTAACAAGCAAAAATGAGGTCACGGAAGAAATGAAAAGTCGTTTAGTATCCGGGAACGCATGTTTCTAATCAGTCTAAAAACCTCTAATATCGCGATTAATATCAAGGAAATTGAAATTAAAAATATACAGAACGGTTATTCTGCCGGTAATACTTTATGGTTGCGAAAGTTGGAGTACGACCCTAGCAGATGAATATAAATTACGTGTTTTTGAACATAAGGTTTTAAGAAAGATATACGGGCCGAAACGCGACGAGATGATTGGAGAGTGGAGGAGACTGCATAATGAAGAACTCCACGGACTGTACGATTCACCAGATGTTGTAAAAATAATGAAATCGCGACGACTAAGGTGGGCAGGCCATGTAGCTCGGATGGGAGAAAAACGAAGATTATATTCTATCCTGGTTGGAAGACAGGATGGAAAAAGGCCATTGGGAAGACCGAGACGTCGTTGGGAGGACAATATTAGATCTTCTAGAAGTAGGTGCTCGTGATGAAAACTGGCTTAATATTTCCCAGGATAGAATCCAAAGACGAACGTTTGTTACTGCGGCAATGAACTTGCTAGTTCCATAAGCCATAGAGTTAGTTAGTTAATTATTATTATTTTGTCACATATGCATCAATTTGAAATGTGAAGAGTACAAATTATATCACCTGATCAGGAATTACTAGTTATTGTTGCTAGCGTGCTAACCACTGCACTATCAAGGCAACGCACGGTCAGTCTCACAATTATCAATGTTGAGTGTGTTTTCAACTTCAGGATGTGGAATTTGTACCGCAGCAGCCTTGTTACCAGTGTTTCTTTCAGAGGGGTGCCAAAGGGACTGACCCCCCCGAGACAGGGTGAACTCTACTAACAATATTAAGACAGCATATCAAGTGCCTCCCTGACAGACATTTTGCACCGACAGGCCCCATTGAATTATCATCAGCCCTTCCTGACCAAATGTCCGAAAGGAACACCGAGCAGCCGTAGCTCAGTGGTAGATCTGACGTAGCATTCGGGAGATTGTGGGTTCGATCCCAGCGGCCGGCCATCTATACTGAGTTTGTACAGGAGTTTTCCTGTCACAACAGGCAAATGCCGGGGTTGCACCTTTAACATAGGTCTGGCCGACACCTTCCCAAATCCTCCCCCATATCCTGGCCTGAGCCTAAGATTCCTAAAGGTCATAATAAAAATTTTTAAAAAAATCAAAAGGGAAGAAAGAGTATTTGCTCAGAATTAAATTTAGGGATTAATTTACGTGGCTATCTTCATGGGTGTACCGTTCGGCAAGAACATTTCAAAGAAAAACACAAATTACCTAAGTCCTAACAAATGCTTTCTTTCTTGACGCTTGATTACATCTTGCAAAACCAAATTCTTTTTAGGTGTAGCGTACCGCAGACAGATTAACGTACGTCATACCTATTTAATTCACAATATGTCACTATAATCTGTTTTTTGATCTGTGCCTAATGAAGTGAGTTGGAACCACTGCGCCAACAAAAGGACTGCCGTCCGAAGTGCATGAGAGACAGAGGCGGAGAAGTCACATGCGGCGGGCTCGCTGACTGAATTATATTACCAAAACAGCTATCTTACGCTCACTGTAATAATTGATTCATGATTTAAATGCAAATTACAGTAAAAAGAAATAAAAAA
>JAGDQP010024846.1:0-13217 GCA_022664845.1 Lepisma saccharinum
GACAGTTATTTTCAGGTTAATGAGTATAGGAAGAGTTACAACTATTTCTCTGCGTGCATCTTTTCATCTGAATATTTATTCTTGACCTATTTCAAGATCATCCTCTTCGCTGAAGTTTTTTTTACGCTGTGTCTAGGGTGACGATAGTTTTCTGTCGATAATTTCACTTAATAAACTAACAGTTTAATTTACTAAAGTGAAGACGAATTGCGTGTAACTTCGAGGTTACTAACTGAAAGAAACTTCAGAAAACCGTCGTTGCCGAAAATATCACAATTATCTGAAGCAAATTTCGGTGTGTTAAGTTTTACTTTACTTATAGTGAAGCAGTGTTATATTATCATCTACAGTGGCTGAAAATCTGCGCAGGAGATAAATTATCCAGGAAGTATTTCTGAATAAATTAAAGATCTTCAAATGAAGATCCGAGTTTATGTGAAGATTGTTGATGTTGATGAAATTCTTCCAACTTCCGAAAATATTTTGATACCAGGCTGTAAAAATCTAAATGTGCTGCCATTGATTTGAGTTTATAAAACGTCACTTAGTATTGGGCATACTGGAGAAAAATATATTGTTTATTTAGAAATTTGGACTAATTTCTATATGATGACATGCATGACCCTTTATGAAACAATTGAATAACGATATTGGATTTTTACTAGAATTGTTCAATAATGGATGCTGAATTCAATTTTGAAGTCGATAATGTCAATACTCGGAATAAAGTTCATTTTGTTTTAGTGCTACACATCTATGATCAAATAACCATTGATTATGGATACAGTTTACTTGAGGCATGAAACTGCATGAATATAGCACGGTAAGTTTTGTTAAGAATGCACTCCAGAATAGTTACGCTAATAGTTACTTGTGTGAACTCTCATTTGTGACATTAATTGACTTGGGTAAATACAGAATTTTGCATTCTTAAAATACTTAAATGTGAAATTCATTGAATGAGCTGAATAGATCGCTATTGCGAATACAAGTATAAATGAAAATGGTAGGATATAAATAAAATATTAGCACTAATTTAGCCTAATCCAATTTCTTGTTGGTATACAGGAAAGTAGGGGAATCGCGCCCAGGTGGGTAATGCCATCCATCAAATTACCCGGAAAGTACGAATGTGGAATCAACGCTTATAGTGTCATATCCAGAGTTGTGATTGGGCATTCAACTGGGAAAAAGTAAAAGACATTCGCGCTCTTTCCGGGTCTTTTATGTGGAAAAAAGTGTTTTGAGCTACTGCGTTATAATTCGAATATGATCTTGTTTTCAAAGTAGGTATTAGTAACAGCTATTTTCTGTATTGTATATTGTTATGATTGAACGTATTGATATCGAGAGAGTCAGATGTTTATTATTTTTTTCTCACTTCTAAAATGTGTAAGGTGAGAACTGTAATTACTGAGCACTATGAATGGGCGCTATATTCTCAAGGCAGTCGACAATGCCTGGTAGTGTACACAAACACACCCTTTCCTTTTTGTTTACTTTGGATAATCTAAATAGTCGTTTATTGAGCCAAAACACAAGTTTGTTAGACTTTAATGAATATTTAACATCCAATAATTACGCACCATGGAAGTTACTTGAAGTTTCAGCGTTAAAAGTACAATTAACTCATCGTTCTACGCATAGCATTTGCCTCTAACTCCTCTAATTGACCTAAACAATTAATTATACTTTTAAAATATTACCTCTCTATGTATAATGTGCAAGAATCTTAATTTGAACGTAATCCACTAGCATGGGCGGCATTACCCGAACACAGATGGTGTGATTGAAGAACGTCTACTGATTCCTGTGCATTGTTTTCAACAGAAGATCTTCGTTGTATTTGTTAACTAGACTATGCCCTACAAATCCGTGTTTAATTTATTACAAAAGGATGGAAAAGAGCGGAGATATTAGACTTTTTTCATAAGTGGACGGCAATCCCCACTTTCCTAGATTGCCAAGCAATATTAATAATATTTGAGTCCTCCATTAGGGCAACACATGTTTCTAATTCGCTAAGAAGCTCTTAGCTTTACGAAAATATCAATAAAGATGAAACTGAAAATATACTAAACTATTATTATGCTAACTATTATCTATGATACGTATTTCCAATTGCAGATATTTCTTATTTTCTGCCGTACACATGAATGTGAAACGTTCTGGAATATTCTCCATCTTATCGTATTTTCTGTTTGTTTGTTAGAACTGATTTACAAACACGCTTGCGTCGCTTGCGATTTGGGCGAATAGCAAATTTAATCATGTGTTACACCACGAAACACAACGTAATTCAATTGGCTATTCACGCAAATCGCACGCAAAGCAAGCAACGCAAGTTTCATGAAAATCAACACTTACATCATTGCTCATTCACAACTGAATGTTTTTATCTGGAACCGGAACATGGAAGGAACGACTCTCAACAGTCACAGTACAACAGTGACATCACGCAAAATATTTCAGCCAATGAAAACGTCGAATTAGATTGTGTTGTGTTTTTCTGGGGGTAAATTCAAATCGTGCGGTGCTAGTTCTCAATCTCAACGCCAATGAGTAAGTGGTAAAATATTGGAGAGCTGGAACAAAACAACAATGATTTAGGCAAAGGTATTTACTTCGTAAGTTTTCTTTTCCTTGTCTATTTTTCACAAGAGATTCTTTCGACGTACGCTTTATTTTATGTAATGAGTATTGCTAAGGAAATGCGATCAGCGCAATAGCCTGTTTATGTACCTTGTATGAACCATTAGTCTTGTATGGTTGTACGTTGTACTTAGTAATGGGACACTACCCACTGGGTAGGAATAATATAATTCGGTAAATACTCGGTAAATACCGATTTTTTTTTTTACCTACGGGTGATGTGCTGTTTTAGTTTTACGTCGCCATAAAATGGAAATTTTACGGGAGAAATGGAGTTCGTGTGTAAGTAAAGGAAGGTGTCTTATGTAAAATTGGCGCGGCGCTGCTTGTCTAAAGGTCCTAATTACTGTAAATAACGAAGGTTTCGTACCCGCTTAAAAGTGCAAGGTTCGGCCATTGTACGCCAAAGACGATATGGAAACCGATCGCAGCGCCTTGAATACGACTCCCAGTACTTGCGTCTACACACAGGTCACTGGAATTAAAATGGCGGAAGTATCCTACTCTCTCTTATCCTGAACGATAAATAACAGCGAGAAGCCCCCAATACGCCAGCTGCAGTTTGGTCTTGTGGTCAAGACGTTAGACAGCTAATCCAAAGATTCCGGGTTCAAACCCTGGCGTTGACCTTTTACATATTTTTTTTTAAAGAAAGTTAAAGTCTTTTTCGTTTTTTTATGTAAGTACACGAAAGGAAATTTAATAAAAGTTGTGATTTACAATTTTAAAAGATGCCACTAAAACTAGGATGTATATAAACCCACCAGGGCAGGATGCACACCGAGCGATAGCGAGGTGTGCAAGGAGGGGAGGGTGCGTCTGAAGGGAGCTGGGCGGCGTTAGCCGCGGGGGGGCGCAGCCCCCTGTTAGCGGTGGGCATACGCAAAAAAACTGTTTACTCAAAAGTTCTGTGCCGTACCGGAAGTGTTTCCAAGTGTGCCGCCATTTTAATTCCAGTGACCTGCGGCTAGACGCTCGTCTCCCAGTGGTTGCAAATTAGCGGGAAACAGTGGTAACCTCCTCTAGTCACGTGTGAAATAAGAAAACCGCATCAGACCTTACCTCACCTCTGAATCCCATTGGTCACTACTTTTATTAAATTTCCTAATGCGTGTAAATAACAAGTTTCTTACCGGCTTCAAAGTGCAGTGTTCGGTCATTGAAACAGTGGTTCCCTCCTGGAGTCGCGTTTGCAATAAGAGAAAAACACCCCACCTGACCTTACCTAACCTCCGAAGGTCTTGATCACTACTTTTATTAAGGTAAGTGCAGATGTTTTAAGTGTCTATAAGTAAATTCAAAGCATTTTAAGTGTAAATGAGGGGAAATCGTGAAAAACATGCGAAAATGTGCGTATATGGCCCGAAGTGCATCTGTGCATATAGTGTAAAAGTACCGGAATGGAATGTTCTAACCGTGATGTGCCCAGAAATTTAGTTTTCGTAAGTTAAATAGAGAAGAACAATGAGGATCCGAACGCAAAATGTTAAGTGGTTCTCTGGCGGCGTAAAACTATAACTGCATGAAATGGGTATTTATTAGAATTACATAATAAGAGACGATGTATGTTTTAAAATAGCGAATGCTAATAAAATGTCAGATCATGTGAATAAATGTTTCAAGTGTCCTGAAAGCATGAACAATTTTAAAAGTTTTATATGGGAGAAGTTTGTCTGATTGTTGGGTAAATACTAGGACGGGACAAGTGAGTGAAAGTGAACCGCCTACGCCAAGTTGTAGTATCAATAAGAGCAGTGATGACTCTTTAGTGACGAGGGTGACTGATAAAACTTTGATTCCCGTTTCATATAAGAGTTCCTCCACGAATGAACACAGTTCATCTGGTAGCATTGCCGCTTTTATGGATACAATGACAGCTGATGAAAACGTAAGTGCATATGCATAAGCATAACACGTGTTAATGGGTTAATGAGCTCACACACACATCACATATGAAACATGTTCCGTTTTGGGTTTGAATGGGAAGAGAGTAGTTTTCTGGCCCGCGGTGAATATAACTTATCTCATGCTTAGGTTAGTTTCAGATAGAAACAGCAAAGGACAGTTAACTACTTATGTGATTAACATAATTTTCTTATACGACGCGTGTTCGGAAAGTAAGTACCGTTTTGAAAAAAAAAAATACGAAAACAGTTTTGTTCAAGCCAAATTTATTTTTACATGAAAGAGCACACCTTAAAATATTTTTCGATATAGTTTCCACCAATGTTTAAACATTTGTCATAGTGGGTGACACACTTGTCCAAACCTTCCTCAAAGAAACATAAGGCCAGGCTCCGGGCGACAGAAACATATTTGTATTAATTAAACTCATTTGTATTCTTGAAAATAATAAATTTACTGCCTTTTGATATTTGTTCTATTTTCTACTGAATATACTGTTACATTTTTCGGAAATTACGTACTGCGAAAGAACGTCTATCTCACATAGGATTGTAAAGGAAAAAACCCTTATTTTTACCAAAGGTATATATACAAACAATATTTACCGGCAAATATCCCATCACTTGGATTTAGAGTATTTTTTTAAACAACGTTTTTTTTTCGTGCTAGTTTGGAAAAGATTTTTTTTTCTTGCTTTTACCGGGTCCCTGACATTATTTTATGACCAATGAATTAGTGAAAATGTTAGTTGATGTTCAAAACAAAAATTTAGAAAATAACATCCTAATGGGACTGCCCCTGACAAAGTCTTGAACTATTATGTAAGTTTTCTGGGTCTGTGCCAAAGATGCCTAAAGGCCAGAAGTGAACAGAACGTTTGTCTTATGTACAAGGGTGCTAATGAGATATATTGCATTTCTAATGTGAATTGAAAGTTTTTTGTACAATTTTTAACGTTAGATCATCCAATTGAACGAAACCTAAATAACAAATGCATTAGGTGAGTTAAGTAGTGGATATTGGCGATGAAAAGGCAAAAGAAAAAACGATTTCGTCAATAAAACCAGTTTTTTTTTTTGCCTCGTGGAAAAAAGTTTTCCTGTTTTTTCCTTCAAAATTTCCGGTTTTTTCCCCAGGTCTTAAAACACAAGTTCTACTTTACAGTTACAATTCTTCTATGCACACAAGAGTTTACACAGCATACAAGGGCGCTCCTCGAAGATATACTTAGAGATTCCTCTTGTTTCATCACGGGTGTAGGTCGAAAGTATTTAATTACGAAGGACTAACATGTCACAGTTTCTGCAAGAGCCCATTTATGTGTCAGGAAATTTGTTTTACCCTTATCCTCTAGTTTCTGAACTAATGTTTAAAAACAAACGGAAAAATTAAGTGCCGGGAAAAACTTTTTTTTGGCAATTTTTCGCGCTAATTTTGAAAAGTACGTTGTTGTTTTTTCTTACTATTACGGGATCCTTACAACATTTTATGACCAATGAATTAGTTAAAATGTTACATGATGTTCAAAACATATCTTTAGAGAATAAAATCCTCAATGGAACTGCGTCTGACAAAGTTTTGAATCAAAATGTAAGTTTTCTTAGACTGAGCCAAAGATGCCTAAGGGCCAGATGGGAACAGAACGTTTCTCTCATGGGGACCCGATCAGTTCGGCGCCGGCGGTTCGGCGCAGTAACGTTTCGGCGCTGTAACATTTCAGCTCCAGAGCTTTACCAAAGAATTGCACCAGGGAAACTATTCTATGAAAGAGGTATTAAAAACTTGGTCCATAAGATGCAACAGAAGAACAGATCCAGGGGCTGTTTTCATGGAAGAGATGCAATGAGACGTTTGTACTTTAGTAAGCACTTGAAAAACATATTTTTTTTTTTCAATTATTTTAATTATGAAGTGTTGTTTTCGGCGGAAAATGAATTTATTTACAACATAAACAGGCTGAGCTATTGCAGCTGGAGTAGCAGAGTAACAGGTTTCATGGGCGCTACTCGTAATGGCGCAATTTGTTTTGTTTTTTTATATATATATATATTCAAAGAAAATAAGTTTCATCTTTACTTACAATGAATTCTGCATACCTTTGCAACAATTTTTTATAAAAAAAAAACAGATAAGAACGTCATCTTAAACGGCAAGGTCGAGGTTCAAGTCCGACGGCGAAGTCGAGGTTGAACTACCATTTTAACTAATTTATCTATTTATATTACGAATGCATCCTACATCTCATTAGCACCCTTGTACAGGAGAGAAACATTCTGTCCTTTTATGACCCTTAGGTGGCTTTAGCTCAAACCATGAAAACTTTAAATAATGCTTTAGAACTTTATCAGGAGCAGTCCCAACAAATGACTTTTTTGACAACTTTTTCCAACTCGAATATTCACTACTTAGCACATCTTATGCATTTCTTGTTTAGGTTTAGCAAAAGTAAGGTTCTTACGTTAAAAATGTACAAAAACTTTATATTTACATTAGAAAAGCAATTTATCTTATTAGCGCACTTGTACATGACAGACAAGTTCCATCCACTTAAGTCATTTAGGCATCTTTGGATCAGACCGTGCAAACTTAAATAATGCTTGAAAACTTTGTCAGAAGCAGTTACAAGCAGAGTACAAGAAATAATATTTTAAGTACTTCATTGATCATCAATTGTCGTCAGAGGACAGTAAAAGTAAAAAGTGCATCACTATGTCATAAGGTATGTTAATAATTTCCGTTTTCCTCACTTTCGCGCCGAAACGGTAGCGCCAAAATGGTGGCGCCGAAACGTAGCGGACCCTCTCTCATGTGGTGTTTTAAAGGCCGAAAAAAAACGATTTTTAAAAAAAAAAACATTTTTTTTCCACGGGGCAAATAAAAACCATTTTATTGAAGAAATCGTTTTTTTTTATTTTTCATTATCAATACTAATTAATTATCACATCTAATACATTTGTTGTTTAGGTTTAGTACAATTAAATGTTCTTATGTAAAAAATGTAGAAAAAACTCAATTTTCATTAGGAATGCAATATATTTCCATTGGCGCCTTGTACATGAGAAACGGTCTGTTCAATTTTGTCCGTTAATAATCTTTGGCTCAGACAGAGAAAACTTACATTTTCCTTCAAAGCTTTGTCATAGGCAGTCCGATTGCGATTTTTTTTCTATATATAGGCTATGTTTTAAACATGAACTAATATTTTAACTAAATTATTGATCACAAAATGTTGTCAGGGATCCCGTAATATTAAAAAAATATATATGTTCTTTTCCAAACGCACGAAAAATTGCACAACAACCATTTTTTTTTTCTTTCCGGCGTTCAGTTTTGCCGGTTTTTTTAAACACTACTCTCGTGAGATATATTGCATTCCTAATGTAAATTGAATTTTTTTTTTGTTCAATTTTTAACGTAAGATCATCCAATTCAATGAAACATAAACAACAAATGCATTAGGTGGGTTAAGTAGTGGATATTGGTGATGAAAAGGCAAAAGAAAAAACGATGTCATCAATAATACCACGTTTTTTTTTTTTTTTGTTTCTTAAGAAAAACAATTTTCCTTTTCAAGGAGTAATTTCTCAAGTGTAAGCCTTCTGCGATAATCACATTAATAAAGGGATGAATTTTTAAACTACGGTTGGTAAAACCCTGCAAAATATCTGCTGAGTAGTTTATATTAATTTTGATAAAGCCCAAAAATTTGTCAGTAAAAGTAATGTTACTTTTTGCCTATTGGTTAAAAAAATACTGATTTCTTTTTTTAACTTTTTTGTAGTTTTTTCCGGTCTATACATCACTTTTGTTTCATAGTTCGTGGATTTTTCTATTCGGAAATTATAATTCAATTAAAAGAAAGAAATATGTTGAAATTCGATTACTTTTATACTCTATGGCTTACGGAATTCGCATTTTTATCGGCGCAGTAACAAACACTCCGTAGGATTCTATCCTGATCAAGATCAAGCCAGTTTTCATGACAAACACCTACCTTTTGAAGATCCCTTGTAACATTATCACGCAACGTCGTATCGGTTTTCCTAACGGTCTCTTTCCTTCGGCTTAACAACCACAATAGAATATAAACTTCGCTTATCCGCCATCCCCCGTTTCCATTATTCTTAGAACATCGGGTGATTCAAGTCCGTGAAGTTCTTCATTCTCTGCCCATCTCCAGTTATCTCGTCCCAATTCGGCCTCTATGTCTTTCGCAGTACATTATTTTCAAACATTTTTTTTTGTCTGCTAGGGTCTTACTCAAACTTTCGCAACCGGAAAGTATTACCGGCAGATTAACCATTTTGTATATTTTCAATTTCAACTTTCTTGATATTAACGAGGTTAAGAGTTTAGGGAGTGACTAAATATGTGCACTCCCCAATACTAAGGGACTTTATTTCTTCCGTGACCTTGTTTTTGCTTGTTCCTCCCGCTTTAATTAATTTGGCTCAAATATTGCCTGTTCCTGGTAATTTGAAAGTTTTCAATTTCTATACTCATATTTCGATCTCGCTAGGGTCTGGTATCCACAGTTCTGCTGAATAGATTTTACGTTCTGTTTTATCCCCGTTTTGTACATTAAGAAGTTTGTCGAAATAATTTTTCCATACATCGATAGCGTTAACCGGATCCGCTTCAAGATGTGCTCGTTCATTTCTAATTATCCCTAGTCTATGCTAGTTATTTTTCGTTAACGATATTAGCCCTTTGTACAAATCTCGTATATTATTAGTCTTTCAGTTTCCTTCTCTCTCATGAATCTTTTGCGTCAGTTATTCTCGCTTTTTGTTTCTGCACCCGCGTGTGGCGTTGAGCTTGGCGTTACTGTAGTGGTTGGTATTATCTTGCCTTCCTTGTTTCCGTTCCTGATGAAGCTTAAGGCTTTCTTCATCAAACCAAAACACGTTTGTGTGCTGTTTCCTCTCATCTAAACGTTCCTTCGCTGCGCCCTTTATCACGAATTATCTCACATATCTTACTTATATCTATTTCATTATTAATGTTATCTTTGTTACTTCTAGAGTCGGCTAAGATTTCTAACCTATTTAAGATTCCAGTTGGTAATCTGCCATTACGCTCGGATTATCTAATCGTTTAGCTACGAATTTCAGTTGTTTTGATCCTTCGATGTGTCTGTTCACGATCCATAATTTTCCCTCAGTTTTGTGATCGCTAACTAATGGTCGATGTCACTTTCCGCTCCTCTCTAAAACCTAACCTCTATTATAATGGTATTTCTTCGTTTGTCTACTAATACTCGATCGATTTGGTTCAAAATTTTGCCATCCAAAGATATCCATGTGTATTTGTGTAGATTATTGTGTTCAAAGTACGTGTGGTGAAAGTCATCAGTCTTTCTCCATTGTTGCTGACTTCGTGAAGGCTATATTTATCTATATTAGGTCTATTATTTTCCTCCCTCCCTACTTTAGCGTTGAAATCACCTAACACAATTTTCGTATTGTATTTCGATAATCGGTCAAACAAGCTTTCTGGGTCCTCGGAAAATGTATCTTTGTCGCTATCATTTGCCACCTTAGTAAAAGCATATACATTTATTTAACCGTGTTGTTGTGCCATCGAGTATGTATCGTAATCCACGATAGTCTTTCCCGTAACAACTCTATATTCTGCACCGCAGGAAGGATACTGTTCTTAATGAGATATCCTGTTTCGAAATCGTGAGACTGTTCCTCGTCGTAGAAAGTGTATTTGACCTGACGGTTACTATATCAACCTCACCGGGCCCATTTCGATTGCTTTTGCAAAATCATTTACATTTTTGTTTTATCTGGTGAAACACATCTACTAGTTTAAATATCTTTTAATCTTCTTTAATTGATTCCTAAGAATGATTTAATTGGCGTAATTGTTATTTTCCTCTTCATTCTTCCTTTCAGAAAGCAAACTTAGTAGCAACGTGTTTGCCAAAAGATGTTGGTGTAGTGATGTCTAGCCCTGGGTGAGATGTACAATGCCAATTTCGGAATCCACTAAAACTATTGTGGGAAAGGAAAATTGTGTATATATTGCTAAACGACGTTGGTATACCTTCCAATCATGGCATCTAACGATGGATATGTAAATGATCGCAACGTCACACAAAATCGAATTGAAGTAAAAGAGTTGGTTGAAAATACCGATCCTTCCACTGAGGTAAGCCTGCTATTGATCAAAGATATTCTTATCGCGATTAGTCAGTTAATTGAGCAGCTGGAGAGGATCAAATTGGTAAATGTCATAGATATGGTTAGCCATTTGAAATCAAGAGTCAAATATATCTCAAATTTTGGGAATATAATTATAGAAGCAAAATGTTTGCGTCCAAGAATTTCTTGCATATTTCAAAGAGTTTCCATGAAACATTTAAGATTTATACATAATTGTTTTTTTTATTTCCTAGATATGCATGTATTTGCTGGAACAGGCCATTTCCTATACACGGATCACTCAATTTGCTCTTGTTATATTTTGACAATCTCAATTCTGTGGTTAATTAAATAAATATAAAATCTTTTTTTTTAAATCCACTGCTCTAAAAGTAAAGTTTAAAGTATCCTGAAAATAAATTTTGTTTCGAGGAACTTTTGTTTACAGGCTCATACTTCTGCGGACCAAGTACAACAGTCGAATGTGAAGTTAGTGCAAATTACAGTCTAATTCTGCTTGAGTAACATGTATTTTCTATAACACTGTGAAGAACATGGGGTGCGCTTGCAAGCCAAAGGAAGGAAAAGGAAATATATTAAAATTTATGAATGGTACTTAAAAAGATTATTGATACGATTACTGAAAGGCGTGTTAAATGAAAATTTACGAGATCCATTATTACATTAGCAAAAGGTAAAAAATACTTAACTTTAAGGTCAAACCAGTGACATCTTTGGACAATTCTTTCTTTGTCTCATTTTAAAAACACTATTATTTGCCAGTAATTTGCAAGCAGTACAGTTGCAAATATTACACAAAGCTCTCGATTTGTATAAAGCCTTCTAATTTGCTCTAATTTACCCAAACTATGAACTCGAAAATGAATTTACAGAATAAAATCAATTATACTTATAGTTCCACTATGATCAATATGGGATGCAGAGTCATCCCATATTGAACGTTCAGAGAACTACGGTACTCAATCGCAAACAAAGATAGGCTTGTTAATAGTTGCTGCAGTAAAAAAAAAATACGCCGAGGTCCACGAAACAGGTGTACGAAGAAAACATATCCTAAATATAAATTTTCATGGGGTGCATCTCCACCCCCGCTACTCATCCGGGGATAATAAATATCCATACCTACACCAAATTCAGTTGGACGAAAATTAATACATCAACTGATTCCACGTCGCCAGCGAATTATGCTGTTGAAAAAATGATCGTTAATACTACTGGATGTATTATTCTGTCTGCTGTGCAACAGTTTTAGCACACGTAAAAATTTATATTAACGTAAAATACAATCAGAATTTTGTTAAACGAATGTTCCCAGAGCTTCACTTTAACGAATAGAAAATATTGGGACAAACTTACCGCAGTCCCGAATACAGTATTTTTGTCGTGTATCTTTGGATGGGTTATGTTAATATTATTATTATTAGAGTGTATTCAAAAGGTACATAGATTGGTAGATGATTACGAATATGTAGCATTCGAAATTTGTACAGTTACTAATTTAAGTAGTAGTAATTTGTGGCTCGACACATTTTTATATCATCAGCAAGTCTTAATGTGCGAGCCGAACGGGTAGCCGTGCGGTCTAAAGCGTTAGGCCAACGATTCGAATGTTCCGGATTCTAATCCCGGCAGGGTCATTGAAGTTTGTGGATTTTAACTTGACGAATCGTGACGGGCCAAAGTCAAAAGTTACTAGACAGGCCCATATAATATCAAGTTTACCAAAGCTTTTTATTTTAATGTGGGATAACAATTCAGTCGATCAGTCGGGCACACGGAATTTTTGTTCTGCATCTTTGACAAAACATCAAGCAAAAGCTTCATGGGCTTAGACCAGGAGAGCATGCAAGTCAAGCTTTTGGTCCTATCCGGCTCACTGGGTCCGTTCTGACGTATGAAGTGCACTGGAATTTTCTGCAACACATACACCATTTTCCAAAGGTCAATTCTTGCAGCAGTCCATCTTCCTAATAATATTGGAAATAAAAAATGCAGCGTATCCGGATAGGAATTTACTCTGACGGTCTAATTTCTAAAATAAATAACCTAATAATTATATTGTGCGTGATCCCACGCGAAACATTAACGTTTTGACTGCTTTTTGGTTACCCTACGACTTTTAGAATGTCTAACCCCAAAGTGTTTGCGTAGCCTTTAAAGTATACCACTAATGTAAAACGTTGGCTCGTCAGAAAGATACATTTTAGCTAATCATTCCCTTCTTTAACACCAAATAGCATTGTGAACGCTAATTCATGAGCATGTTTTAGGTACAAGCCCTGGACAATCTTTCATTTAAGGCACAGAACAGCAAATGATATCAAATATCGTGCAATGTATTCGAATAATTTGTAACTTGTGAAACATGACGAAGTATTTTTTATTCTTTTCGCAAATAATACTCCCACTGTACCTCCAGTTTCTTCTGTAATTGAAACCGTCCCTTTTTCGCGGAATATGTAACACACACACTGTTTTTTAATTCCT
>JAGDQP010024847.1:5126-17514 GCA_022664845.1 Lepisma saccharinum
TATGTTGTACATACAACTTCTGAGGTAACTGACATATATTTTGTAAATTCTTTCCAAGTTGCAAGTTTTTTTCTTTTTTAAATTACTACCTATCTACCTAATAGTGATTCTTTCCACGTTACTAGTTCCTATTTATTCAAGTTATTTATTTTTTAATTTTATTATTATTACTATTATTTTGCAATTTCACAAAGTCGCTTGAGTACTTACATACTCCCATTTTTATCATTTAGAACAACTTTAAAATTTTAGTATTGGGTTGTTGCTTTTCTTTAAAACGTTTAAAACCTATCCATATGTCGTTTATAATTATAATTTATTGTATCAAAATCCTTTCACTGTTTTGTACTTAATAATTATGTGTTTTGTTTTACTAATTCGAGTAATATTAGCAAATAAATAGATTGCTAGTGAGAAAAATAAAAAAAACACAAAAATACTGTAATTTTAATCTAATAAAAGCATTTCTGTTGATTTTTTTAAAATTTATATTTTGAAAGGTCTTTAGGCAACTTTGACCCAGGCCGGATGGATGATGATGGGATGAGTTGGTGGAATGAAGTGGGAGGAAATGGGAGAAAAACTCAAGCGCACGGTGTTTGTGAACCACAAACTCCACATGGCATGATCAGGGACAGAATCGACGACCCCACACAACAGATGTGAGTGTTCTACCACTGAACTACAGCTGCCCGCATTTCCGTTGAGTGTTAACTGTAACATTGTAAAGGATTTTTATCTGAACAAAATATTGAAAATATTACAAATTTTCATTCTATTTTCTCTTTTAGTCATTTTTTTTTTAAATTTTATTTATGACCTAAAATTCGCATCTTACCCCACACATCAGTGTAAGATGGCTACTCATTTTGTGGGAAGATGCCTAATACATTATATTTAACATATAAGGCCATAATAATGAAACTAAAAGAGGAACTTCATGGCTACATTATATATAAGATGACTACAATACATAAACAAATTTGGAAGTATTTCGATCAGTTCAGAAAATATTTGTTATAATGTCATCATATTGACGATATCTGCTTGGAAGAGCAGATTTCTTTCCCTTATCTCTGTGTGAAAGTGAAAGATACATAAATTTAATGCAGCAATGACTTTATGTTTTGTGTGAAATAAGAAAATAGTTTTTTTAACATATGATGCACATTCTATTGAACATGCACCGAGCAACTGTAGCTCATTTAGTAGAGTTTTGGGTTCCGATTCAATAGGTCCTAGGTTCGGTCCCTGCTGCGACCATCCTGATTGAATTTTACCTTTTTTTCCCTCAGTAGCGCAAGGTTAATGATGGGGTGGTGCTTCAGAAATAGTCCCTGATGAACTTCTTTCCTACATCATCACTCCACTCCTACTTTGACTTCAGCCATTGCTGCCTGAAGTCCATCAATGGCATTCAAATCCAATTGAACACGTAGGAAGGCTACCGGTTACAAATGTCCTTGTATGACTACATTCTATTTAAAAATAAAAGTTCAAGATAACCAGAAAACAGTCTTATTTAATGCAATGCATTTATGAAATGGGTAACTATCCCCAACCTTCGGGATAAGACGCCAGTTCACTTGTTTCCCGCCTCACACATGACTCTTTTGTGGTACCGTCCAAGCAAGTGTTTGTCATTCAAATTTACCCATCTCAAGTGCAGTTGCTCCTCTCTCATGGCGTTTAGCCCGATCTTCAACTGTTTATTACAAAATTGATTTAGAAGAAATTATTTTTAGGCAGAAAAAAAGAGGTATTTTGATTTTAAAGCACTTGTTTTTGTTTGCACGTGACAGATTACCCAACATTTACTACAGCCCTATAAAAAGAATACTGATTACACTGTTAAAATTTCCTGACACACTTTAGCTGCCTGGAATCTTTCTGTAACTAGACTAATAAACAAACAGCCATCTTGCATTGCATTCTTAAGGAAAAGAAAAAATAGAAGCCTTAAGCGAGATTTGAAGACGGGTTCAAATCAAGTCATAGTGACTGGACTAAATTGACACTGAATATCTATTTCCTTCATTCTCAATGTTTCGGCTTGTTATCATGTATTTTGTTTTCTCCACGTTTACCTGTAGATATATCTCATCGCAAGCTTAAGACCTCGGTAGTGCATCTATATCGTCCCTCTATTAAATTTACATCATCCTCGTACACGAACAGTTGATTCAAGCCATTCAATGTTAGTTCCTTTTAGTCCTATTTTTGGTTTTAGAATCGCATATTCTAACGCAAAGTTAAATATTAATAGTGACAATGCATCAATCACATTGTTTCAATCCGTTGCCAGTCTCGAAACTATTTGTCATACTATGAGCTATCCGCATTCTGTTTATGGGGTCGCTAAGAGACATTCTCATAGTTGAACAAGTTTGTTTCGCAATTCCAAATCGTACCAAGATATTGTTTAACTTCTCCCTTTTGATAGAATCTTAAAATTAATAAATAATTGGTGAACAGTTTCATTGTGTTCCAACTTCCTCTCTATGATTTGTCTTAAAGCGAAAATCTTGTCCAAAGAGGATCTATTTCTTCTAAATCCATATTGGTGATCTCCAATTATTTCATCTATGTGTACGCTTAGGAGACTTAGCAGTATATTACTCAATACTTTGTAACTTGGGAGTAACGGGATTCCGCCGTAATTATTACAGTCCGATTTATAGCTCCTTTTATAAACCGGAACTATTATTGAAGTTTCCACTCCTTTTTCCATATAGCACTATCACTTTATGTAGGTCCTTGATTAGTGCCGTTCCTCACGCTTTAATTAATTTGGCTGGAGTATTGTCTATTCCTGGTGATTTGAAAATTTTCAATTTCTATATCGACATTTCGATCTTGATCTCGCTAGGTTTGGGTATCGACGGTTCTTCTGTATAGATTTTAAATCTGTATATATATACAGATTCTGTATAGATGTACACGTTCTTTCACTTCGCCCTTCACTGTATCATCAATTGCCTCCCACATCTTACTTACATTAATTTCATTATTAATGCCATCTTTATTACTACTCGAGTCGGTTAAGCTTTCGAACCCATTTGAGATTTCCAGTTGGTAATTTACCCTTACACTCGAATTATCCAATTGTTAACTTCGTATTTTAGTTGTTTTGATGTTTCACCTTTTCTGTTCGCGATGCATAACTTTTGCCTCACTTTTGTGTTCACTAACTGATGGTTAGTGTCACCTCCCGCTCCTATGTAAGATCTAATGTCCATTATGTTGGTGTGTCTTCCTCTATCTACTAATACGTGATCGATTTTGTTCAGAGTTTTGCCATCCAGAAATATCCATGTGTATTTGTACATATCTTTGAGTTCAAATACGTGCTAATTTAGTAGTAGGTCTTTCGAAATTACGAAAGTTATCTGTCTTTCTCCATTGTTGTTGCTGATTTCGTGAAGGCTGTATTTGCCTATAGTAGGTCTATAGTTTAACTCCTTCCCTACCTTAGCGTTGAAATCAGCAAGCACAATTTTTGTGTTTGTCGTTATCATTGGCCACCTCGGTCGGAGCATAGACATTTATTAAACCCATGTTGCCCCATCAAGTACACATCGTAACGTACGACAGTCCATTTAATATTTCTTTTGCACAATAATCTGTTAGAATGTAGTGCATATACTATGTTCTAGAGAATACTGGATGCATTATAGTAATACTAGAATAAACTATATACCAAACGTTAAAATTATGCATAAAACAACGGGCAGCCATTGATGGAGAACTGGTCATATGATGTCACAACACTCTACTATTGGCTTCTGGATATACGACAATATTGCACAAAAATATAAACGCTTGGAGATACGATATAATTGCACTGAATACAGTTCTCAAACTAAGGTGCATTTTCATACCAGTGTCCGTGGATTTACGACATCTAGTACACTAGTTTCCATTCGTGACATTAGCTGAATTTACCCGAAAACTGGAGATACCATAATATAATGCGGAGACGTCGATTTGTTTCAGCATCTAGTTCCGGAGAGGTGTGTAAAGACATTTTAAGAGGAATTATTAATGACATTAAGCGTATTTGATCGACGTTAGGCGGAAGTATCGATTGAGTTTTAAGTCGCATTTAAAGGAGCAATGATTGATGGGTTTTCAATGTTCAATATCTTTATGTCTTTACTAACAACCAATGAGTATCATGAACACGTTATGTGCATGTACAAACTATTGTAGAGCAAATGTTGATATTAGAGTTAAAGCTGCACATCTGTTGGTAGATAAAGTGGGGTAGATATTCCTCCATGATATCTGTGATGTCCATCACGATGAATGACGTATTTATCTACTGTATGTTCACGCGTTTCACTAGCAAATTTTAAAGTAGTTTACAGTGAACTTATAACAAACAATACATTGCCAATAAGGAACTGAGAAAAAAAACACAAAAGAAGCAGTGACCACCAAGACACCAAACCTTTACCTTGTAAATCGATAAGTAATTAGTTACGTTTCAAGTTATGATTCTCTTCTCTAACAACATTTAAAAAAGAAATTAAAACAGATAATTGAACGCCTGCATTCCAACATTACCAGAAATGTGTAGAGCTATTTGAAAAATCTAAGTTTCTTTATGTAAACAAAAGAACAACATTGTTTTTTTAGTCAAATGTGATTAACGTAAAGATTATTCAGAAGCACAAATGCACTCTAGGAATGCTAAGATCAACTAAAAGATCTGAATGAACATAAACCAGGATAAACCTTATGTTTTAGCAGCGCTCACTACTAAATAATTTCGGCGAAAAAAGTCTTAAAAAGTGTAAAAATAAAGAGAACAGATAAATTAAAATTAATATGAATAAGTAAAAATATTATAATATGTGTTGAGACCATTAAAATATAGAACTCAAAACCATCTCGAGACTAAGCTTTCAACGTTCCTGAAAATACAACGGAGTTTACATCCTTGTATCTCACATTTTCGCTTCCAAACGTATTACAGATTTTCATGAATCCCACTCTTTACATTATTTTCTTTAGTTCACAATGCTTCGCGGTGTCCTCAAATTTTGCAACTTTAATTTAACTCATTTCTCGAATTCATACAGTGATGGAATTTTGCACAGCGACGTAACTCAAGTGACAATACAATATTTTCATTGTTACTTTCATATATTTCTATATTTTAAAAGCATATTTTAATATTTTTTTTAAAAAATATAAACTTATTTATCCTAAAACAAATACTAGCCTGCAGCAAAGAAAGGTTTGACTGGTTGCAGAACACTTTAAGACTTGGATCACAAAACATTAGCTTGAGAAACAGTATCCGAACACCGAAATAACGTGGAAAAAATAATAAAAAAATAACTTCCTAAAGACATAATTTTCTTAAACAATTCGTACTAAAAAGTAAAGAATAATCTTGTTTATGCATGCCTAAAAGCAAAAGCAAGGGGCGCGCCAATTCAAGAATTTATAAAGTGACTGTATATGAGAGCGCGCCCTATGCTTTTCTTTTTAGTCGTGCATAAACAAAATTATTTTTTTTACTTTTTAGTACCACTTGCTTAAGAAAAGTATGTATTTTAAACAAGTTTTTTTTTTATTATTTTTCGTTAGAGATGACATATTATAAGGACGTAAAGATTTTATGTTTCCACACACACACATTGTTGGTTGATATTTGGTTTCCAAAATTGTTTCAGTACTAAATAGAAGCTTATTTTCTTTGTTGTGAGGTTCAGCTGCTGGTACTCTAGCCAAGGGAATACAGGCACAACCTATTTAAGTAAATGGATACCTTGCATTTCAGGAGTTGCATGATATTTACTGAGTTTATTTGCATGTCTTAGCTTACACATTTGTGGGCAGTAAGACAGCCGCAATGTCAATAGGTATGCCTCGAATCTCTGCAGCCGCTGAATTAAGGATATTTATCGAGGACGTATTATTGTTCAATAAGAAGACCAATTTACTATTTACTCAAGCATGCCTGACTTACTATTATGGTATGCTGTACTAATTGGTGTACAGGGCTCTCGAAGCTTCTGAAATGTGAAGACAATACTAAGAGCGTAAAATGCAACTCAAAATTAGAGAAGTGTCTACTCTCAATAATCTTAGGTGGTGTGCTGACCACAATATCCGTTTAGTTTATGCAAGATGCCACAGTCCGAAAACGACCTCTGTCAGAACAAAGCATCACAATTCTTCTATGACCCAGTCAGTCACCTTATATGAACCCTATCGAGCACGTTAAATTGGACGTTTATTTTGCTGGCAGCCGTAGCCAAGTCCCTCTCCCTCTTAATACTTTAACTCTGCCAGCCAAGAAATACCAATGTTCAAATTTCAGTGTAGATTCGTTTTTACATTCTTCAGAAAATGTTAAGTATAAAAACTTTTTCTGCCACATTATGATACTTGTAGGGAATTTTTACTGTCAGGTTAAGTCCTTCAACTTGCGCCACTTCTCTTTCCATCATTGTGTTTCAATGTAGAATTGGTTATACAACTTGTTGGCACGATATATTGGTCACTCAGCTTGTGTGATTGTCCCAACGAAGTAGTAATGACTATGGTCACGGTAACACAATAGGTTAAATTTTGTCCACTCTGAAATCAGGTGAACAGCAACCATGCACCCTAACTACTTTCATTGCAAGCCGTATGACAACACCGACCTCTTAATAGTTCATATGCTGTACTGTATGACATTGGAAAATTTCTTTTAAATAACATTTATCTTTGGCTATGCAAAATTACACAAAGCTGTCAAAAGTTCATACAATTTCTCATACAAATAGACGCTGTTAGCAGGCTAATAATATCTGTTATGCATGTTGTTATATAAAATTTTTAAGCCTTTAGGGCCAAATCTCCCGAGTTCTAGAACGACAGAATGTAGGTTTGTTTTTAGGTTGGTCAATGGATGGCAGCATGTTTTTACATTTTATATGTTGTAGAAATAAAAAGTAAAACTTCAAATTGTGTTTCTTTCTTATACATTAAATTAACGGAACAAGACAGAAATAAAAAAGTGTATTTATTTGTTGTGGTTTAAATGTGTTGTTTCACTGAGATAAACCAAGATAAAAAGCTCTGCAAAAGGAAATTACTCAATTAACTTCAAAAGGAAATTACTCAATCAACTTAAATATTGGTATACGGTTTGTTAATGGCATTTACTAATTCTGTATAGTAAATTAATTATGACAATGGCCATGTTTGTTCTATTGACAAATAAAATGAATTCCTCAGTTTCGTAATGACCAACACAAGGGGCAAACAGACTTGAACCAAAGTCGCTTAAAGTCTTTAAATAAAATTCAAACAAGTGGCAAACTTCGAAAAGCAACTGAACGTAAAAACAGGCACACAGTATTTGTTATTTCTAACAAACTCGTCCAAATGCATGAAAGAAACTTCTAGACCCTGAGTTGGTAAGGAGCATGCAGCCATTTAAGATACAAACTCATCATCACCACACTTTAAACCATGCTACGAACAGAATAGGTCATCACACTAGGCTGTGTTAACGTTCCTTACAATCTTTGCTACACGTTTGATTCTAAGTTGTTCCTTAAAATAACCTCCCAGTTGCATTGTCATTCATTTTGATGCAAAATATGAAATTTCACCAACCACGATCTATGTAATCCGATGATTTCCCTTTTCCCGCACCACCAGGTTGCAAAATGGCGGATTTTCTTAATGCCCTGCCTCAGCGTTGCGTCACAGCTATTTGTTAAACTTCAATATACACAGCTTACGGAAATTCAGTTAAGTTTTAAAACAAATACAATGATACGATTGTCGTTTAAAATTTTAATTTATGTCCTATACTCAGACATGGGCTTGTCACATGTTGGAGGAATGATGATGTCTCTCGAGAAGCATTACTCCTGGGACAAGGATGAGGAAAGTCTCCGTCTAGAAAACTTAATACATTCGCCGGACGAAACTGAGGAAAACCCTGCGTAATCTTTTGGGTGGTAGTATGGCTGACAACAGAACTCGGATCTGCATGTCTCGCCAGTGTCGATCCAAAATGGGCATTCGTACACGAGATTTTGGTATATTCTTACCGTGTTCTAGTTATATTACAGTATAAATTTATTCAGGATATCTCTGTGTATTTTGAATACAACATTCAAAATTGTATTACATGATAACAAATCATAAATACAACCAAAGAACAGTACTTAGTGCTTTGAAACTCGCAGAAGCGACATGCACAGCTTATACAGCCAATGGTTTGTTCGGACAAGCTGCACTTGTTGATCTTATGCAAACTTTTGGAGTGATCGGTGTAGCTTGCACCACTGTTGTTCTCATGGTCGGTGCCCGTGCAAGCATTGTAACCTTGTGTAAGCACGTCCTGTTCTTGTTCATGAGTTAGTGTAGCTGAGTGCATACAATTGACAGTCGTGTTGCGTTCTCAATGTATGAGTGAGACAATAGATTACAGATAGCGCCACGTGCTAGAGCAAGGAAATTTAAATCTGCTCGTCCGAACGAAGGTACACGAGGTTACACGAATATACATTGTGACGTCACATTCGTTGACACCTTTCTTCACTTCTTTCACATGCAGTGCAAGTAGTGTAATCCCACGTGAACAAACCCCATAACTGAGAAAACTCAAACGAACACCGTGAGATTGAACAGGTCGACGAATTAAGATGACATCACATTAGTTGTTTCCTACTATATACGATCATATCACCAATGACTCTACAAATTTACATAAGACAAAATATTAAAGAAGACAAAATATTAAAGAAGACAAATGTCCTATTTAAAGAAAACAATTTGTAACAACATAGAGAAATACTTAGTGAGAAATCGATCTAGTTAAATAGCCCCAAATCCCAATTTATTATGAGTACATATATTGCATGGTATTTTTCAGATATTACATTTCAATTTTGTTATTCATGACCATTCTTTCGAATTCTGTGGTGGCTTTGCCATGAAAAATGGGGTGAATCACCAAGATTTTTGTAGTTTATCTCCCCACCTAATTCAGCCTCTCACTTTTGTAAAAATGTCATTTGTATCTGCATATAGAAGTTTTGAGTCTAAATTAATCACAAAATCTATACATGGACATTCATGTTACACATCTCTCTCTCTCTCTCTGTGTATGTGTGTGTGTGTCTCTCTCTCTCTCACACACACACACTGCGTGTGTGTGACAGAGGCTCGTATTTCTCAATTCAATGCTTTATTTGACGTTATTTTTAGCGATACATTCGAACTAAAAATAAAAAAAAAACATGAAGGGGTGTGTGGTAAGGGGTACTATTGATATTTTCATGACGTATAGCGAGGTTTACCATTTTGACAGTAAATCACTAAACAAGGCGCTTTGCTGCATGTCTCAACATACTGTTAGCCCCAGCTGGGATATGTTAACCAATAGGTGAAGGGAGAATGGGGTCAAATTGTGGAAGGAGTGGGAGACCATTGGACTACGTAATCAAACGCGGATTTTGATATATTGTTACCATGTTTGCGTACTGTTACCATTCGTTCTCCTCTCTTTTTTTTAAAAAAAAAAAGAAGTTTCCAATCAGGATTTATTAATATGTATGAATTTTTGTTGAATGCATGAGGATTATTTAACGGGTTCCGATTGTTTGTTAGGTGAAGTCTTATTAGGTCTATGTTGATAGAGAATCAGAACAACTTTAAATAAATACACTACTGTCATCATGGCATGTACAAATCACGGATTAATTTATGTTCCACGATGTTTTTGTTTCTTGGAAAAACGTTATTCTTACTGCGTTGCCGTAACTGAATCGGTAGGTAACATCAAAACAGTTGCAAACACTTTAGCAAACTTTATTTTATATGGGCCAGTCTTTATTTTGACTTAGACCCGTCACGATTCGCCCATTTACATCCAGTAAAAATCCACACCCATATTTCTTCCGGGACTCGAACCCGAGATCTTCGACCCGTTGGCCTAACGCCTGAGACAGCACGGCTATCCAGCCGGCTCAAAACAGTTGCAGTAACCCTTTATAGTAGAGAGAGTCAAGTGATAACTAGTGTATTTTGTTTTTCTGACTTAATGAATGTTATATCGGAAACTCAGGCAGATGAGACCTAAGGGTAAGTAAGATCGCACTAGTTATTAAAAATAAAAAAAAAATAATTGGTTAAAAAATCACTAAAATTCCCCGCAATAGTATCGAAATGGATTTCAAATAAGTGTCTGCACGTTGTGTTCTGATTTAAAATGTTTGAACTTTGTATTTTGAACCATTTAGTAACTAATGACTTCGGTGTGTCCACTAGATGTTATAAATCACAAACATTCATACCCCAGCCCAGATTCGAACCAAGAACCTGGGAGACGCTGACCTAACTCTTGATACCACATGGCTACTGCGGTCGGCTGTTTTTGATTTTAAGATAAAGAACAAAACTAGAAAAAAATCATTGGATTCATCCAATTGCAAGCCAGAGACTATTAATTGAGTAATTTCATAAACTCTTTGCATCCTTGAACTTGAATTTATTTATGGCCTTTTAGCATATTTATCTCAGGCAGGAATAAGGTGGTTAGAGGATGGGGAAGATATCGGCCAGCATCTTACTTAAGGTATCATTCTCAGCATCCGCCTGGTGAAAGCAAGTGAAAAACTGGAAAACTTGTCAGGGTGGTCGTCCATGGAGTTCGAATCCTCATATATGGGGTTGCCAATCGTTCAGGTCTCGCCAGAACAGTCCAGAAAAAGGACTTGTGGTCCAGGAAACATTTTGATCCTGTCCTGGACACCGAAATGACCAGGAATTGAGATTTCGTGTATTTGGACGAGATGAAATAGATTGATGACAGAAAGCAGTAAACACAGGCTTGCGATACAACTTTTATCGTTCAACTGTTATCTAGCGGTTTACGACAAAATCGAGAAGGAATCTGACCTTGCCACCATAATTGAGATATCTTTAGCAAAGAATTACGACAACCAGAATATTTTAGCATTGGAAGTGATGCTTCAAATACATGGAACAAAAGTATTTTCACGTCTCGTTGTGCAAGGCTTCCCAGTGCAGACAGGAATTAAACATAGTTTACGAGACATTTTTGAAGACGACAATGAAAGTATTGAGCATAGCTCGTAAACAATCAAGTAAATATTTACAGATTGCCGCTTAAACATTTCCAAACAATGCAGTTGTTTTGCTAATAATGTTTCAGTTATTTACTATAGAAACGTATCTATTTATCAGAAACTGAAGATGGAGGTAGATTGTTAAGTTCCACATTTTGCATATCTGCATTAAACATGCATTAAAAACACTGACATTTGGTCTGGAAAGATTCATCAATATCGACAATGAATTTCTTCTTCTGCAAAACGTAATGCACAGCTACAAGAGTTCTTTAAATTTGTGAAAATTGAATACAGACGTCTTGTAGACTGGCATGCAATTCAGTCATACTTTCTAAGGGTGAGGATGAGTGTATAAATCTTATTTGGGTTCGAATCAAGGATGATGAAAGTATCTCTGTTCCATTGTGCACGCTGTAGTTCTTGTTCTACGAGGATTTTCTCTCACTGCACACAACTTCCAAAGCGACGCGATTACTGCAACAGAGCTTCAGTGTGTGATGGCTAAACTTCGGGCAGAGTTGTTAAATAAGGAGGGTGAGAAGTTCTTTGGAAGATCTCCAAGTCAAGATCCAAAAAGAAATGAAGCCTAGTGAGAGTCAGATAATATTTTACACGTCCTATTCATTTTCTGGACAAATGGTTTAATTTTGATAATTCCATCTTCAAGGACATGGTATGTCTTTCTTCGGACAAGAAATGTGAAGTGGGAAGATGCTTGTTTCTTGCTATGAGAAACTGAATATTCAGTTGGATCAAGATGCAATATATGATGAATCCTGTATCTTAAGAAGTGTGTGCGAGCATATGGATTCTGATAGACAGTCTCTGGACAAAAGATGGAGTGCGTTCTTTCAGACATCGGTAACATTCTATTCATTACTCAAATCCTAGTGTCATTTGTAACGTCAACTGTGAAATGATTTTTAGTTTGCTTGGTCGCGTCTTGACAGATGACAGAACGAAATTGTCTGTAAATTTTATGAAAGCAGAGCTGCAAAAGGTCAAGAGAAATACAAATTTTAGGGTAGCTAAGAAGGATTTTTTAATAAAAGGCAAAGGTTATACAATACAATGTTAAAAATGTTATTGTTTTCTGTTGTGACTTTCATCAAAGCTGAAAAAATATCACCATTAGTATGTTTTTGCTGTTATAATTTTCAGCCAATATTTCCGTGTAGGCCTAAACGTATAACCCATAGACTAAATACCGCCTACCTATTTTCGTCTGCGCTAAGATTAATGGGGTTTTGCTTACACCCAAGTGTCCGGCT
>JAGDQP010024848.1:0-15148 GCA_022664845.1 Lepisma saccharinum
AAAAATCCCCAACATCTTAATTTTGCAATGAATACACAGAATACTTCGATAATTCATAATGCAAAGCGAAATGAGTAAGTTAGTCGCTTGTACTGCATCTTTCTTAGTGCAATGCTTAGTTGGGCAGGGTTTGGACTCTCATGTTAGCAATATAGCTGCTCTTCAACCATAACAAGTTAATATCGGGATGTTACACTCCGTTAGATATGGTTTCCAGGACGTCTACCAGTCTGAAATTTTTCTAACAGCATATTAGTGTCAAATAACGTTATATAGCGCGCTGTTTATCTCAATGACTTTTTAAGAAAATGACGATTCGGCTACTACGACGCAAGTTGAATTCAGGCGTCACTTCAATATTAGAAGGTTCCGATACAACACTAAGCCTCTATTATATGCGCGCCTTTCCTTGTTGGTAATACCTAATGCTACAGGATTGCGCCTAGCAGAACGTCGCAGACTATTCTGAAGGCTCACCCTAATCCTTTTCAATTTTGGGGGATGCGTACAGTTTGTGGACGTCCCGGATTTATCTTTGGCATGGTAGAAATGATTGAACTGTTAACCCGTGCTACTTAACTTTTTATTTGTTTGACACTACTTCGAAATAGTATCAATAATCCTACCGAACAATAAAGGTTTTGCAAGTTTCCTTCCTCTCTTTTTCGCATGTCCACGACAACGTTAATTGTCGAAATATTGCGTTTCTATGTTGTTGAAGAGCTTTTATATTTCCTAACTACGGGATATTGTTCCACCGAAGTATTTAGTCTTTTCTGGTCTTTACTTTTATTTTGACCAGTCATGAATTTTGCTCCCATAAATTAGAAGACCCATCACCTTGTAATCAAAAGAGGCCGGTTCCATCTCCAGTGAGGAGACAATGGTTTGTAATCCACTTAACACAATAGGTTTCGTCCTTAAGATATTAACACGATATCCATCTGACAGAAGGCAAATTAACATTGGTTCACCCCGTCCAGTGTCCATCGGGTCAGAAACTGTTTCCAGGAAAAACACTGATCAAGGTTGTTTCTTCAATTCATTACCAAACAATGGTAGTAGGAGGAGGAGGAGAAGGGGAGAAAATGTAAAAAGTTTCAGAACACAACTTAAATTTTCTGCTCTGTGGAGCAAGTGTCCTTGTTGACTTAAAAACAATAAAGCATTTGGAAACATGGATTCAGACTTACTGATTTTCGGTTTTGGGCACAGTATCAAGACTGAAAAGTTAATGACATTCGCTCTTATAGACATACTTTTGCTATCTCATATGACACACACACCTATTTTGTAGCTATATTTTATTTACTTAATACAGACTTTTGATCTGCACTGATATCTGAGGCTTCTCAAATCTGTAAAAGACTCTCAGAGACCATACTTCTACTTCATATCGTGTGAAATGTTTAAGTATTGCCGCTGCCGTCTTTACTTTGATGCTACGTTCCCAGGACATGCTTTCATCATAGGAATACGCTCAAACTTGACTTACTCAGAATAATATTGCTTTTAGCCAAGGATCATAGTTAAGAATTTCAAACAAACAATGTTCATTTTCTCTTGCTGAAATTGTAACATTGCGTTGACCAAAAAACTAAATCCTCGCTCACCACCACCTCTGAGAATACTCGTATTAAATCGCCAATAATATTATCAGCTACTTGAAATTAAGAAGAAAACACACGTTAAATTGTATTGGTTCAAGAATTTCACTGCAGCGCACATAAATATGTATTTAATGTGGATGATACTTACACGGCATCAAAGTCTTCATTGTACGAGACCACCTTCAAAATCATATATTTTTTTAAAAAAAATTGCATATGCCGACGAATATAACATAAATTAGAATACAGAAAGTAAGAGGCAGAAATAAGGAAAAAAGTACTGTACGAAGAAAAGTGCAGGAAAAAACCTGAGCTGTTTATGTGGCAGCGAATTTTATCTTCACCTGTTTTAGTACTGCCTACTTGTACATACAGGCAGAGGTGTATATGTGAATGTTAAAAGATTACTAAATTGGAAACCCCGACACTGTCCTGCTAATATTTGATAAACAGTATTGTATAACTTGTACATTTAATGTGAAAAACAGTGTAGGTAAATAAATGTTTAAGCAACCTAATAGTTAAATGTTATTTGTAATTTGATTACAAGTGATATGATGTGTAAAATTATTTAAGACAACTGATTTGGAAATTATGTTTATTTGTGTTCCCTGCGCAAATCATCTATGAAAGGAGACCATAATTTGTGGAAACTACCCTTATCTGTATTCAATACTGGACATTTCGAAATGATGTAACACGTCTGTGACTGATCGATTTATATTTATTTTGGAATTACGATTTCTCGAGTTGATGCTATTTGATGCTGGTCGATGCGTAAATGTGTTGGGAGACCTGTAACGGGATTTTCAGTGTTGGCGTATCATGTTCACTTATTCTAATGGGCACGCAACGTTTGGTCATGCCAATGTACTTACTGCTGTAATTACAAGTATTTTCACACTCCAAAATATTGCGAGTAGTCCGTGAAGTAACTTTTATATCCTGTGAAAGATCTTTCTAAGAGGCATTGGTGTGCTTAAAGCGAGTTCATTTGTGTTTGTTGACAATTTACCGGAGTGTACCGTTCGTTAGTTTGGTAACTGCACAAATCGTGGTCTCCTTGGATAGATGATTTACTCAGAAAACGCAAATAAACATTTCCAAATTAACATTAATTATAAGGTTGCTTAAATATTTATTCACAGCCATTGTTTTTCATATTAAATGTACAAGCTGTTGATCAACTATTAAGATAATATGTGAATTTAAAACAATATCGGGTTTTCCAATTTTGTACTTCTTTGACACTCACATATACTCCTCTGCTTGTATATACGAACTGGAAACTCTAAAACAGTTGAAGATAAAAATTCGCTACTACAAAGAGTTCGATCTTTAAATTTTTTGGGTAACTACATACCTGATTTTCAAAAAATGCAATGAAGACTTCGATGCCATGTAAGTATCGTCTGCATTCATTCACCCCGATGTCTCATTGTAATCAGAGTTGATATCATTATTTATAATGTCTGTAATGTTAACGATTTTAATATTATTAGTAGAATGTAACGCGAAAACTGCATCCATGAAAAAAAAAAAACTTTGTAAACTTTATTTTGTATGGGCCATTTTTAGTTAATTTGACTTCGGCCCGTCACGATTATGAATACGATGCTAGTTACAATTCACATCCATGCCCCAGCCGAGATTCGAACCCGGAACCTTCGAGTCGCTGGCTTAATACCCCAAACCACACGGCTACCAGGTCGCCACTGCATCCATGTGTATGAGGTATACCAGGTCCTAAGATTATTTTTCTACTTCTGACTTAGTCCAGATAAAACCCGACTCAGCCCTGACGGTGCAGGTACAAGCACTGCTCACGCCACCCATCATAACTGGTTTGTTTCAGCCGTCGGGCGAATGTTGTCCGAATAGTACCTTAATTTAAAGCCAGGACCGCCATCTTCCCGTTCTTTTTTTCACAGATAGAGTCAAAGTTCTAGCCTGAACTGCTGTAACGTTTATACGTGAAGTTTACAATTGGCAGGTAAAACCAGTATGTTACCAGAAATAATAGTAAAAGTTTCTATTCGTAAAAATCTACCGGTATAAGGAAAACGGGTATTCTGCAGGATTTTATGTGTATTGAATTTTCCAATAAATAAATTAAATAAATTCCTGCTGTTACCGAAATATGTATCTGATATATTCGGCTTCTGCAGAATAGATATGTAACAATGAAAGAAATAATATTCTTACTTGTTTCTATTCTCTTACCACAATCATTTCCTGCGGAGTAACTAATATTTGGTTCCACTTCTTCAAGTGATACAATTTTAAATGAGGCTACGGGCGTAGATCCGGGCTGAGTAGATATCATCCCTCGAAAACGTGTGACACTCCAAGTTCTCACGTGGTTATATTCGCTGCAGACAGACACAAGGAACTTCTCTGACAAGGTGACCTAAAAATATTCAATACATATCACAAAATTAATTTACTTTACAAAATAATTTCCTGAAACGTTACGAAATAATCATTCCAGAATTAAATATACAATACGTAGATAATTCCAGAGACATTGATGATTGACCTGGTAATAGGAAGACGCGTTCAAAAGTCTAGTGCTGAAAATTTAAAAAGATTTACCAGATTTCAAACTCAATTCTACTAGCAAGAACTTTTATTTTTATAATTATCACAGCTATCTCACTTTACAACAAACCATGCACCTTAGTTTCAATGTAACTTCTTCCTTATTTCTGACAGGCCTAAGGAGAAACATTTCAGTCACGATGGCGGTCTCAAAGGCACGTTCTCCTAATTAGATGAGATAGGGAGGTTATCACTGAGTGAAAGAAAGAAGCGATGAAGAATGGTACTGTATGTATCAACCCACAGAACATTATAAACAACAAAATGGCAATACAATCTGAATTTTGCATCCCAATTATTCAGAACAAAACATTAACTGGCTATCATATCGCCCGGCTATGACGGCAGACATTATTAGGGGATGAGGCACGTGAGAGAGTAAGAAAAAAACTCGAAGTGTTGCCTATTTACAACAACACAATAGCGTATTATACGAATGCTTATGCATACACATATTAGATACATAAGAATTGAGAGGTCTGCTGACGTTAAGTATAAATGTAAACTTTAGTTAGTTTACACATAAAAATAATAAATGTGCCAAATCATCACACAAAAAAGGAACTTTTCAATTCGAGCACCTCAGTTTTACAAGAAATGTCGTAGGATGCTAGACGACACCAAAGTAACGAACATATGTAAAATATCAGCCCCAGTGATACACGGTATACTTACAGCAGGGTTGCCAACATGAGAGAAAACGTAAGGAAATACGTCCAAAGCCAAAAAATTATAACTTGGTTTCTAACTGTGGTAGAACTTTTATCTTGGTTTGGTTTGAAGCTAAGGGAATATATATATATATATATATATAAAGACTGCAGAAATATATTACATTTTTCATTTCGAGGTCACATGGTCACAAGGTTTCCAGGTTGCATGTAACCTTTCAATTTGAAAATCTGAAAGTTTTATCTTCATTATTTTTAGGAATAAACTATATTATATAGTTAAATGTAATCTATCTTTGGTGCAAGTTTCACTTTAGGATGGCTTTGGGAACAGGAGTAAACAAAATATTCAGTATGGCACTTAAACCTTTCTTGCACTAAACATGGAAGATATAGCAAGTTCGGACATGTCTGAGAATCTCCCACTCGCAGTACAGTTTCCAGTCTGGTGCAATTGATCTGGACATATACCTGTGTGAGTAGCAGGGTTGAAACCTGTTTCCATTTTTGGTCCGATGTAATGTTCGTCAGGACGCAAATTGTTTCGTTCTTCACCGTTCAGTCAAAGCATACAGAATATTTTATAGTTTTAATAGTATATGCACAAAAACTACATTATTATTTCTGTGAGATGTACAAATTTGATTTTGTTTCTTTTTCTTTACTTCTTGAGTTTTAACATATGATCGTAAAGCATTTCCTTGCAAGCCAGCTTCTACGCATGTTCTTCAGTTCTTAGCACAGTGCTGAATTCTCAGAAAACATATAATTTTTAAGTATTACAGCCTGTATGCCACTTATTTGCTACTTTGAAAAAACACGACTGCCTTCAGTGTTACAAGTTTATATGTATAAGAAAGAAATTTCGGGCAAGTTACTCATTAAAAATTACAAACTCATTTCAACTTAATTTTACATCTTCTGAAGAAGTCTACGTAAAACGCCAATTTTCATGGTTTAAATCACAGAAACTTCCCACGGTTACAACTCTCGGAACCACCATTTTATTGAATGGATGAAGGTGAATAAAAAAGTCTTGGTTAATTGATAAAGTACAATTTATTTTAACTAAATGAGTAGTATTTCTAACTTCAGAAGAAATCTAGAATGGTCCTAAAAAAAACAGAGCTTCAATTGTTTCTTTTTTTTTTCGTGGAAGTCTCCCAGAGCCCCCGGAAGAAAGCCTATCCCCAACAAAATCGGGACAGGTGGCAACCCTGCTACTCACATAGGTATACGTCCAGAGAAATTGCACAGTCCCTTGTATTACTAATTCACCACACAATAGTTACAGCCAGACTGGGAACTATGCTTCAAAACAAGCCTAAGATGAAAGTTCTATCACAATTAGAAGTCAAATTATGAAATTCTTTTGTTGACTTCGTACGCATCATTATTTTTTTTTTACTCTCTTCTTTTTTTGTTAACCCTGCTGAAGAAATATCGTGTACCACTGAGGGCTAATAGTTTACCTATGTACTTTACTATATATCTTCTACGAATTTTCGTGCAAATCTGAGATGGTCAGGTTGGAAGCTGTGATGATTTGTCACGGAATGACCCAACCGGAACACCATTATCATAAAATAAAGGTACTTTACGTGGATAGGTCATGATGATAATAATAGCGCTTACATTGTAGCTATCCATGATTTCTTAGTTCGCACAATTTATACTTCCAAGCTTTCCGAATCGCTCGAATTCATCCTCGAAGGATTAAAATACGGAATTTCGAATTATTATTATTTTTAATGAGACAGAGAAAAGAAAGAAAGAAAACCGAACGCTAAAATTTACCTAATTATTACTTAGTGTACCTCAGTCCTCAGTTGCGAGATATTCATTAAATTTCACGAATCACTTTTTAATAACGACTTTTTGTGCTCCGAAGAGGGTCATGTCCACGAAAACAAGTTCAGTTTTGGTCAAAAATACAAGTACGAATGCTGACCAGTGCATGATTGAACACTGAATGAAGTGCAATCATTTCAGTTCTGAACAATAAAAGTTAACATGGTATATTATTTATACCAGTTGTTGAGTCATATTCTGAAACGTGAAAGGAGACTTGAAAAAGTTCGTTTGGAGGGTATACTGTGCATAATTATTTAGCACCTATATTTTTAGCGGCTATGCTATATATTTTTGTTCAAGCAGTCGCTGACACCATTAACGTAGGTGCAGCAGTAAAATGGTGTGACTAAGTTAGTACATTATGAAGTAACTTTTATATCTAAAAGAATGCCCCATCGTTGTCTGGATGTTAACGAAATTGTAGGAAAGTTTCACTTTAAATGTGTAAAATGCTAATAGACTTGAATCGCAACAATTAACAGTAGTTGCAATGTATTTTGTGTAAGTGTTCTTGAAGGAAAAGACATTAGTTGAACTACATTAGTGATGTTGCTTTACAAAGCTATAGCATTCTCAAAAATATTTCTTGTTCACATTTTCAAAACAAAAGGAGTCCGTGACCTTCAATTTTCAGGGTTCATACTGGGCAGGGTTTTTTTTTCGGGGGTTCAAACTTGCACAATGTTAACCCTAAATTTTGACCCACCAAATTCGGGTCAAAATGACCCATGCGGCCAAAATTTTAATTTTCTTGTCCATTAATCATCGTATGCAAGAGTGAAATTCTGTATATTCATCACGTAGGTGTTCAGAACTCTTCTATACAAAAATGACGTTAAACTCTTACATTTATTAATGTAATAATTTGAAGAAAAAAAATTTGTCTGCATGATCATAGCGGAAAGCAGGCCACGGCCTTCACTCGCTATGAATGAAGTTCAAAGAATTATGTGAAGAGTCTGACTCCGATGTTCAGTGTGATGAAAGTAGCGATTCTTGCAGTGATGGGGAACCAGAAATTACGGAGGAATTAGAACTAGTAATTTATTTGTTACGAGAAATATACATGGGTCAAAAACGTCCCGATGTTAGCATTGCATGGGATGAAATAATCTTGGCGTTCTGAGGGTTAATCTCTGATGAACTATATTCATATAGTAAAAAATTAAGAAAAAAAATAGAACTATCAAAATTGTCTCTTTCTATCTGAATTTCACAATAACGGCTCTTAAGATATGAGTTACATCTAAAGTGGTAGTATATTTTTCTTACATTTGAATCGTTTCTTCCGTTAACTTACCTTCGTCACAGGGCTCTGATGAACAGTAAACGTTTGGAAGAGTTGCGGGCCATGTCCAACCGTCTCCGGGTGTTGAACTATCACTCGAACAGTTCCTGAGCTTGTACCGTATGCAATTTCAATCCAATTTCCACACAAACCTGCATAATAAAGAACTGATGATACCGAAGTATAACTGCACGTTGCATTTGTAAACTAAATCAACGGACTATCAAGCAAATGTCAAGCGAACTTTACTTCCGAACTCTATACTCTATAAATAAAAAATATGTAACAATAACAAATCTATTGAAAAATCTCTCAATTCATGATGCTATTCTCCAGGTTTTATGTTATGATGACATTATACTCCATTTCGTCGTCTACTTTACGGCACTCAGTAGCTTCACTCTTTCAGTTTATCATACGTTAAATAGTTTTTTAATCAATTCAGTTCTTTAAATCTTTATATAGGAAGCTGTTTATTTGCTGTAATGTGTAAGACTATGAGGTTGTAGTAACGGGGAGGTACAGGAACACAATGTACATTTAGTTTCATAAAATCTCTTAATAGCCACCCCTTCCCCCCTCTCTCTCTTTCTCTTTCAATGAGATGATAATTGGTGTCATTCTCGGAGGCAGGTTTATGACCCGAAGGACCCTGGGCAAGGTGAACAAATTGTGGCTTTTTATTATTTTCTATATCGGATGAAAATTTCGTTCTAAGTACAGCACCTACAATTCAATGTATTCTCGCCGGGTTTCGAACACAGTATCCCTTGATTTCAAATCGACTAGCGCAAACTACGAGGACATCCACCGCTAAATATTAATCTTTAAATGGCTACTAAGTAAAGAAATGCAGCTGGTATGAGCTTTTTATGCGTGTTCTGCGCTAAATCGATATTACGTCACCAGAGCTCCTATCCTCTGTAACTGATTACTGATATCATAACAACTGCGACTAACGGTGTTGTTCAACGTTATTCTTAATATCCTGTAGCGTCTTCTCCTGCTTGTGATCAAGTAAAGGTATAGTCTAGTATGGAGTACAAGATATGTCTTATACCACCTGGTGACAGATTTGAACATAGCATCGTTCCAGATGCCACGCCTAAACTGCTTTACCAGCTAAATAAACAAACCCTGAACAGACAACAAATCGGGAGACCGAGTAGGTCAAGAAATAGTGGCACCATTACGAAGGCATTCCTGGGAAACCCGAGACGTATGTGGGCGTGAAATATCCTGTTGTAAAACCTAACAAACTCTTGTAGACACGGCATGAAAGGCTTCACTGAAAGTGGCAGGATTTCCTGAGCGTATCGCTGTGCCGTCGTTCACTACAAGCGCAAATTGACTATCAGGGGACAGGCTTCACACCATGACACCACAAGTATTGGCATTGAATTCAAGAATAAAGTGTGGATTCGAGAACTCTCAGTTGTCCTCCCGCATAGTCTAATACGGTTTAGTGAGGGATTCTCCAGATATGCTCCTCGCTTATTTCACTTAAACTCTCCTCTCTTCCTGCTTGAGTTGATTAGAGCCTTTCCAGCATGAGCATTTTCTCATGCATCTAAATACTGTTACCGATATTTAGATGCAGTTAGGGTCGAACAATCCAAATGGCTGCCAATTCGATGAAATGACCGTCTTGCTTCCTGCAACCCAACTAAACGTCTCACTTAAATTCTGAGTTGTTCTAGAAGCTTTTAATGTGTCGTCGAGGTACGTTTATTACTTGCGGAACTCTACCCAACAAACACATTGAGCTGAATGCTCACAATGAACATAAATACAGTACAGTCCTGGTAATCAGACATATATCGAACCGGAAGGTGTCGGTGGTTTACTGGATTTTTAATGAGAAACAGAACTACAAAAACAAACCACTCTTGTTTATTAATACACACATTTTGAACTGTAACAAGCAGTAATTTAAGCCAAAACAAAATGAACACTGTTTGAGTTAAAAAAAAAAAAAACGCACTTGGTTCACAGGCTAATACTCACGGCAGTCCCTGTTTTGCTGAATACACGTGCACCAAACAGCTACCGAGTGATATATCTCTCTATCACAAACACGAAAATTTCATGTACGCATCTGTGCAGTGGCGGATTACTAAACGTGTCAGATTATAGATACACTACTGTACTTTATGGTGATATAAATTTGTAGGCAATTTGTTGCTGTCTGTATGCTGTTTTTCGGATTTAGTACATAATTTTATTTGAGTGAAAACATTTTATATTTAAAATGGAGTACTGGGAACTGAGCAACTGAAATTAAAAAAAAAAAAATCAACCTTCTTTAGGACAGTTCTTGATTAAAAGAAGAATGGATGCAGACCAGCAATAAATTAGAGAAGTAATTTCGTTTGTCAACTGTTCTGAAGTTTGTAAATTATGGATTTCAGTAACAGGAGAATAAATTAGTTGGTACGTTGGAGACAGATGTTACGAAAAGTAATATTGTTCAGTAAATATAAAAAAAATCCCCCAAATGTAACATGAAGTGATTGCTTCGTATGTGAATATTTATGGTTCGATATTGGTGTACCTAGATAATATAAGATTTATGCTGGTTGATAATACACCTAATGAAGTTCCTCTAAATTTGTAAATTTGGCTCATTGATTTTATCTTCAGTATTTTATATAACAATCCTGACATCCTTGCTACTAAACTGATTTGTGTTCCCGGTTAATCTCGACACAACTAACATAAAATGCCAGTAGATTTAAGTTCAATCTAACTGGCGCAGCTTCACGGAATAGACAAGGATGTTTCAATGTTATGTAATGGAGCCATTCGATAGTCAACCTTCTATAAGCAGTTCGAAACTGTCCACTTGGAAGGGGTGAGAGGAATTTGTGTGATGCCTAAAGTATTAAGGATGTTAGGAAAATTTGTTCGCTTTTTCGCTGCTTGGACAACAAATTTTAACTCTTCGGTGCTGTATGTGCTCCTGACAAAGTACCATATTTTAGTTGAACAGTTGGAAGAGAAACTGTCAAATCACTCCGGAATAAAATCTAACGTTATCATCAAAAGGTACTGATTTCATATATTAAAAGAAAACATTTCAATCTATTCAGTACTACGTAATAATTCTAAAAAGAGGTGCTGAAGGAAAATTACGACACTTCATTAAAAACGAAATATCCTGCTGGTACTTGTTATTCAGTGACCCGATACGAAAACGTCTACTGGTCGTACCGGTACAGTTAACATTTTTAGAGGGACAGCTGGATATAGATACCACTTCCATATCTTAAGTGATGAGCAGCACCATAAGAAATCAGTGAACGAAACACCTTAAATACAGCTTATGGATATGGATTCCTTACAAATATATCTAATACACTTTACTCACTCTGTAGGCAAACGCACAGCATACAGAGCCATTTGCCGACGATGCCAACTCAAAGGCCATTACCTACAGATTTGTTTAATTGAAAATGTGGATATAAAGTCCAGATTCATCGAGTACTACTCAATGTAATACGGATCCAGAAACACTGGTACCTAACCTAAACTCGATTGGCACCCGTTGCGGATAAAATCATGAGATCAACGATCAAAGTACCAGTTTAAGGTAGAGGAGGCACCTGAATTGAAACTACAAATTTATATGACAGAGAGTTTCATTTACTTTTGACATCGGAAGTTATATAGTTAGATATATTACAGGCAGTGAAAGGTGAAGTACAATACGTCATGCTCAAAATTAGAAATCAGAGAGGGAAAATACAATCTTTCTGGGCTGGGTGGAGTTAACAAAACTTAGGATTGAGGCTCTCCATCTGTCAAGCTGAAATGAAGATGATTAATTGATTAGTAAGTTTTAAACTTTTCTACCAGACTGTGTACGCAGGGCTCCAATATTTCCAATTATAAGTTGTATCAAATATGAATTATGCTGCACAAAATTATTATGCGGAGGTAGAAAAACTTAAATAACATGCTTACAAAAAGACAGTAAAACCGAGCCGCCGTAGCTCAGTGGTAGAGCGTTGGCGTAGCATTCAGGAGGTCGTGGGTTTGATCCCAGCGGTCGACCATCCTGACGAAGGTTTTTCCAGTTTTTTCCTGTCACACCAGGCAAATGCCAGGATGGCACCTTCATAATAGGCTCTGGCCGACAACTTCCCGAATACTTTCTCCTCCCCTATTCCGGCCTGACTTTTTGAAAAATTGGTAATAATAATAAATAAATAAATAAAAACCAACGGTAACAAATTTTAAGGAAGTTAAAATTACTGAAAAATGTTAGTTTGATTTTGCACCACTACAAAATCGTTCCTGTTCCATTAGCTGACACTAACACAGCCACTTCAAGTTTTTAAGCTGAAATAAATGCAAGATTGAACACCGTTTCCATTGTGCATGCAATGTCTGTACAATTACTCAAGATTTTAAAAAAGCTCAAAACATACAGTAAATACAGGACGCATGCAACCAGACGAGCAGAGATTTCCAATACGAAATAATATAGGATCCTTAAACGTGAATTTTAAAACCCCGAATGTCAATAACTCACATACATTTAATTTATTTAATTTTAAGAGACACCAATGGCGAATGACTATCACAAATATGAGAAACTGCATCCTTTAATAAGCCTATCTTCCGCGGAAAGAGATGGGAAAAGTAACGGTGAGGGTCTGTGTTCTAGGAACGATTCTGCACTCGTCTGGTAGAGTTAGGCAAACTGGATAACTTCAATCAAGTAGCTGTCGACACATGTTTACTTTTTGATTACAATAATATGAAAGTAGAAAATGTGCTTACTTGTTTTGGGAGTTAGATACACTGATATGGCAGTGATAGGATCATTTGATGGATCTCTGTATAATTCGGTAACCAGAAGATCGTTGTCTTTCATTCGTAGCGGGAATTTCTGCATATCTGAAAAGAGAAATCCAATATTGTCAAAATATTAACTTATCATAACACTCAACTTTATTCATCATCTCCATGATGTAATATAACATAGTAAATTAAAATCTGAAAAAACACATCCATCTTCAAACGACTTCATAATAGGGCCTACAAAAATACCTTAATATCTATCTTCATCACGAGTAGTATGGAACGACTTCAAAACATTTTAATATCTAATAATTACTTTTCGCAACTGCCGTTTAATCACTCGCTTGTCCAACATTGTGTTCTATTGCTCCTCGGCACAGTAAATCTAATTTGAGTTTATCTATGGCCTTTAGGCATCTATGGCTCTGGTCGGGTTAGAGTAGAGGAAAGAATGCGGGAAGAGGACCAAGTTGAAGGCACCATCCAGGAAGTTGTCTGGTGTGAATGAGGAAACCTCCCCGAAAAAATAAGTCAGGATGGTCCAATGCTGGTAACGAATCCAGTACATCCCGAATACGAAGCTAACGTTCTAACTGGGCTACGGCCGCTCGGTGTAAATCTTCTCATGCTCTTACAAACACGTATCCTAGAAATAGTATGGTTTTGATTTTAAAATTTGAATGTAGGAAAACTATATGACGTTAATAAATTACCACTAATGCTCCATGCAACGTTAAAGATTCTCTGTAACAAGCAGCTTAATATACACATTAATTTCGTGAAGAATGGTTCTATAATAATAGGGTTTCTCCTAGGTGAGCGGTTACGCTCGATGCCTTTAATCAATGGATCCCGGGTTTGTTCTCCGAATTTGGATTTATTGTTTGAAGTCTTTAGGTAACTTTGGCTCCGACCGGATGGATGATTCGTGGAATGAAGGAAGTAGGAGGAAACGGGGAACCACGAGAAAATCCACGCACATGGTGTTTGCCCGCACAAAGCCCACATGGCATAAGAAGGGATCGAACCGACGACCCCAAGCACTAAAAGCTGTCTCAGGGCATTAAAAAAAACTCTCCCCGCATAATCTACGCGGGGACATTTTACGGGCAAAATTTAGGGGAAAAAAGTGCACTGCTAACTTGCAAAAACGAGGGAAAGATTAAGGAAAATGTGTTAATGACAAAATATTTGTAGCTAACCTTAAATGATGCTCAGCGTGTAAGAAATTAAGTGTAAGTGTAAGATTAATGTAAGAAATTAATGAAAAGTAAACAGAAACATTGGTTTAAGGCACGGAATGTCAACTGCATAAACGCAAACTCAACAAATGGTTTGGTATGTTACACATTTCAACAACCTTGAATCTAAAAAAAATAAAAAATCCCTTGAGTGAAAAGGGAAAACGTGGATAGAGAAAAGGTAGTATCCATAATCTCGTCTTGAAAGTAGTTCGGGTGTTTCTTATTTCGTTAACACTTCAGGAAATTGTAAGTAGTGTTTCAAAGGTAATGAACAGCAATGGACTAATAAGAGATTGATATTATTGAATAATAATAATAATAAAAGAGAATTTACACGTGCCGTAAAGACTACTTACATAATTACAATATACACACAACCAATACAAACAGCGAGAGCCGGCAGGGTGGTCAAACGGTCTGCGGCGGTAAGTTCAAAAACAAACAGCGAGAAACATACGTGGGTAAACCTACTACATAACATTTTTTCACTCAACCCGGGTTCGAACCCCCTCGGCTCACTATCCTGACAGTTTTTTTCCAGTTTCCCCTCTGTTTCACTATGCGACTGGGGGGATGGGACCTTAAATAACGCCCTGACTGCTACCTTCTCCCCTCTCCTTTACCCCATGTTCGTCTGATCCGAAGATGCCTAAAGGCCATACATAAAAACAATTTGAAATTATATTCTCATTAGAATTTTAATTAAAAATGTTACCTTAACATATTTAACATACAAAATAGTGAGGACAAAAAATAAAAGTAACTTAAAGTATTTGCCTGTAAATTCAAGTTAAATATAGGTTACCCTATTTTTGCCTCTTACGGAGAACCATTTTGGGGGAAATTTTGACGAACAGACTTTCTCTTTACAAGTGAAGCGACTTCCAGGAAAAATTACGACAGGAGAAAAAAGTTACTTTGAAAAAATTTGAAGACTTCCAAGCCTGAGTGGATAAATACAGAGAGGGGCAGGAAGAAGGGGTTGAAGGCTAAGTTTATATATATATATATATATATACAGATGCTTATCAGAATAATGGAAACACCTGAACGAAAGTGCAACTTACCATG
>JAGDQP010024848.1:15606-27495 GCA_022664845.1 Lepisma saccharinum
TATATATATATATATATATATATATATATTTTCTCACTATACACAAATACACAAACAAAAACTACGCAATATAGAATGAAAAGAAAAGATCTTTGTCGGAAAAAAGGTATCGTTATCTCGAGAAGAAAAACTAATATTTCAAGGAAAAATACCCCTCCCCTCTCCGTAGTTCAAACTCAACGAAGTTCAAATTGTTACACAAATTGATTTTGTGATCAGTCAATGAAAAAATAATAGTAAGAATCAACAAAATGTTAATACGAAAAAAAAATATATAGGAACATACTCGCTAGCATTACTGCTCTACACGCTATAGCAAAGTTTGTTTTACGAGCCGGCCAAGGTCTTACATAAATTCCTCATCCGATAATTGGTGTTACCTATGCTTAACGTTTAGAGAAACAAACCTTAAAATTATTCAGAAACGATCTTCGAATGTTTTCAAAGCCTTCCTTCCGTCTTAATACAAATGAATGAACGAATGAAAAAAAGTCATCTTTTGACTCAGATTTTAACTTATTTTTTTTTCGAACTGTAGCGTACTGTATGAGGAAAACATACACAACATGAAGCTGAACTCAATCAAAATTTCAGTTCGTACAAGATTTTAAAGTAAGACATACTAAGAGATACTATGAAATGATTTCTAAAATAAAATAAAATAAAAACCAACCTATATAATAAATTGCTCCATTGTTACAACCAAGCAAAAGGAATGAGCCTGCTGTGTCAAAAGAAGCAATCGGAACTACATCCTGTATCTGCCAATGCTGTGTCATTGCATGCCATACGCCTATTTTACCAGTTGGAGACAAGGCCACGAGCTGACTCCCAATAAAGAATAGGTATTCCACTCTCACATGGAGGTTGAATATACCTGAAAAGAGAAAGGATCAAAACTATATACTGTAGGGGGATTCCTCGTTGATCACAGGCTAGACAAATAATCACATGTGGTTCGCAGGTTCTTCTGGTAATTTTGTTACGAAGAGGCAACTCGCTACGACTACGACTGCCTGATCATGAGCTGAGCAGCCGATTCCCTAGCTTGCCTTACCTTGTAGTTAAGCAATCAGAAATGTATTAGTTTACCTTCCTGAGTCCTTTAATTCACTCAACTCGATCTAACATATCCTACCAAATTCCTCTGATATATCAATCCAACAATTTAATTGCAACATGTTTACTGTTACACATCAGTACAACAAAATAATATAAAAAGGTATTTAAAAGAAGTACGTTATACACAAATACTGACTTTGAAACAAAAATCTCTTAGTAACACAGTCTTTCGCTCAGATCTTTCTGAAACATGACAAACTGTGATGTCATCTATCGACTGTAAATTCGTTACTTACTAATAACAGCACAGAAACTCCAATAATAAAATTAATCATAAATATTATTTCCAATATAAGGTTCCAATGCTTTTTCAATGATAAAATTCAACTACTTTTCAGGATTAAATAAAATTAGATTATTGTGCTGGAGTTACGTTTGAAATAAACCTTATTTACGCAGTGCTTCTAGTAGAGTGAGTAGGTTTTCAGGTATTCATTGTTATTAATTATTTAAACAAGTACTTTTAAAGACATTTTCTAGGACTTACTTTCAGTTTTCAAAAACTACTTTGCAAATAAATCATCCTGAATTAATGCAATAAACAAACAAAAAAGGACACACACACAGAAAGAGAAAGAGAGAAGAAAAATTACAACAAACAAGTAAGATATTTCTATCAATATATATTGCTTCATTAGTAATTATTATACACATTAAAAGTTACAATTATATAGTACATACAAGAATCACGGAACTACTGAAAGAATATAAGAACCATTACAAAGGTTTGAAAGATATGAAATTTATTCTCTACTTCACTATATTTTGCAATGCAAATTTCAAGCACTTTCAAAGACGATCAAATAATTTCAAGTAATATTAAGAGCCTTTTAAAGAATATTAATGCCAGTACTTTCAAGGATTTTACTGAAGCGCGAGAACACGATATACAGAACAATTCTTGCTCTGCATCTCGAGTGCACTTTACATAATATTCCAGAATAAATATGTCCGTTAAATTTCTGCTTCATTGAGTTCTGAATATTAAAAGGTAAATACGTTTGTAGTTCTTCAATGCCATTATGACTGCATATTTATGCGCATCAACACAGCTGAAGTGTTGTACGATTTTTCAGAATTTGTTGCCAATGTCACAATTGAAGGCTCCTTTTTGAATCAGCTTGGCTGGCAGGCTGCGTTTTCGCGTTTTCTTTAAATCGAATCACGCTACAGTCTCCGATTATCCGAATGTTAACGCGCAACTTAGGCAAGCAGTCTCCGATCCAAACCATAGGAAGAGCTATCGCCAAGGCACGTCATCCCTCAGAGTAATTGGCCTAGACTAAAATTGCCTATTTAGCCTATAAACGAAAACTTGGAATATTATAAAGTGTTTTCTTCTCACGGCCAATACAGAGTACATTAATCTAAAATGCAGATTCCTTTAAGTTCTAAAATTATTTTAAATATTTTACCAAACAGAAATACCCTTAAAAGTTATGAATAATCGATGGGCATTCTGAAATAGGGAATGGGTGAAGTTTTCCATTATATGAAGAGCTTCTTTAAGTAAATATTTCAATTTGATTCTAGGTAACACTGAAACTCCAATCTTGAAATCTAAATGCATGCACTATGGGCTAAAACAAAAATAATTACCTTACAAAAAAGTAACTTTAATTTTCTACACGAAGATTTACAGTACATAAATCAAATATAGAAGTTTCCGTCACCAGTGAAAGTTTTCTTTCCCCCTCTAACCATTATATTATACTTCAGATTTCTTAACTCACTTACCTACGTTACTCCTTGTGCCATCCTCAGATACGCCCCATAATCTGACTTGGCTCCCATATGAAATGGCTACCATTTTCGTTGCTGCTTCCCCTCCTGACCCTTGACCCATTTTCGCATTAATGGCGACTCTTTCAATACAGCTTTCTATATGAGGACTCGTAAAAGCATGCTGCCAACCACTAGAATCCTTTAACCTACAAAAAAGCATATCAATGGAAATATCGGACTGCGCAAGAAAAAAACATCGTCACTCATTTTTGGGTCATTTTCAATTATTCGACGCTTGGCAAATACAGTACATTAAGCTGCATCATGTACTACATTATTTACAGTGCTTCCTAAGCTATACGCAAGTTTTTCTTCTTCTCTTATTTCAAAAGAAGTTGGTTTTACCACGAATACACTAATTTTTTTTTAAATTAAAAAAATCAAAGCGGTTTTGCCCGTGTTGGGTATCCTTTAAATGTAGTACTTAATATCGGCAAATAGGTACATTTTGTCGTACCTAATACCTAAATATTATGTACTTTAGCAAGGAACCTCTCAGCGATAGCATTTTCCTTACATACAAAAGAAATTAGGTTCCTTAATGTTTATGTTGAAGGACTTTGGTATTCTTTGCTTCACTTCGTGCCAAAAGAAACCACTGAGCAAAGTATTATTAATTCAATCATCAGTATAAAAAGAAAAGCTTGTCAACCTTCATTCTAACTGACGATTTCCTCGAAATTTTAAATATATGGTCATAATTGTTTCTTCGGCAGACAATGACAACAATGCAGGTAATATCATATCGGAAAAACTAAATATATGACTTTCAGATTTATATGTTTTTTTTGTTTTGTTTTTTTAAGTACAATACAATTCTGGTTTCTTCGGCATTTGTTAAACTGAAAGTCATATCTTGACATTTCGCAGAAATAGACGAGGTAATTAGATGTTTGAGGCAATGGTTCTTTTATAATCCTATGAATACACACTACTTTACGTGAATCTCAAGTGTTTTACAGATGTGCATTATTTTTACGAGAACTTTCCTTCATTTATGCATCTACTGTAATTCTATTTGTCAAGTATGAATTACTCTGTTTTAGTACCACTTATTTATACATTGAATGATATTTTCTTCTATCGTATGCTACTCTCCTGTTTTCCGTTCATAAAATAAATGGGGACGAACTGAACAATTTTTTCTTCTAGCATCTACATGAGTTTATTATTAGGGTGGAGCGAAAAAAAAAATGTCAATTTTGTCCGACTGGAATTCTAATAGTGAAAACAAGTCTTCCTGAAAAAGCCTGCAAAAGCATCATTTCTAAAAAAATAAGTTCTTCGGATGCCACAAGAGCTTCGAAATTTTCAAAATCGGAAATTGTGTGTTCTTGTTACGTGTACAAATTTGTGTGTATTACTTTCTTAATGTGAGACTACGCTTTGGGTTTACATTTAGAAATTGTAAACATTTAGAATTAACTTTGCAACTGTCACACCTACTTTGCCAGAAAACTCGTATGCATACGCTACCTTAACGAGTGACAGTCGGAGAGTTAATTGTTAAATTTTACAAGTTTTAAATGTAAACCCAAAACGTAGTTTCACACACAAATTTATAGACATGACAATAATACATTGGCACCCGAAGAATTTATTTTTCAGAAAAAAGCTTTTGCAGCCTTATCCAGGAAGGTAGAATTCAAGTTATTTTCACTATTAGAATCCAGTTGCACAAATTTGACTTTTTTCGCTCCACCCTATTGATCATGGAAGGAATTTTTGTAACTATTATTACAATATTTTTATCTTAAATTATTGTAATTCTGTATTATAAACATACCACAAAAGCAGCTTTAAAGAATACATTTAAGAAATACGTAATATACACTAGACTGAAAACAAAGTAAAATACAAGAGAAGAGAGCAAAAACATAAATATTAACAATATAATCCCTTGACGAGTAAAATCCTGTTTCCACATAAGTAGTAGAAACATAGAAAGTAGAAATTTCCCATACTTTTAATTTACATGTCTTATTTGAAAGTTGGAAGGGTTACGTCTGAGGGATGAAATTCTTCGGCAAATACTTTCACAGAAAGGAATGGGGAAAGTAGCGCAAGCATCTTTATGGAAGACACCATCATGGCATCAGCCTCGAGAAAGATGGAAACCCTGCAAAACATCAGCCAAGACGGCTGACGTGAGCAAGGCTCGAGTCACCCTTAATAATTTTCACTCACTCTGCAGGACAAAGTCGAACCAACTGCACTGAAATCTGTATTCAAGTAGCCGTACTTTAGTTCGCAGAGCGTTCGTTGGCTTCGCAATCGGAAGGTCCTGCGTTCGATTCCGGCGATCGCTCATCCTGACTGACATGTTTTCAGTCACACCAGGCTAATAATAGGATGGTACCTTTAAAACTAGGCCCTGGTCGGCTTCCTTGCCACCTCCTCTCCCCATCTCCATCCCGGCTTAAGCCATAGTTGAGTAAAGATCGTAAATTAAATTCAAATTTAAATTTCGAAAATATTTCTGGAATCCGAAATATTTCTAATTTTTGTCAGGAATATTACTAGAAATTTCGAAGTAGCTAATTGCCTGATGATTTGATTTGACTGGCTTTTTTTTTTCTTTTTTAAGGAACGAAACTGAAAAAAATTAATAGTATGATTATATTAAACAAGTTGACGTAACGTCCGAAAAGGAGTCGCCGTAGCTCAGGCGGTAGCGCGTCTGACTACGAATCGGGCGGGTTCAAATCCCGGCCAGGACACTGGAGACTTTTCTCGCAGTGTTCCCATGCCTGGCGCTCCGAGGTCCACTCAGCCTGCTATCAAATTGAATCCCCCTTGGCCCTCCTTGACACCTTGGAAAGGTAAAGGCAGTAGAGCGTGGGACTGACCACCCTACCTCACTTCGTACCATAGGTCAAGTAAATGTGGAGCGCTACTTCCACATCCCCTATGCGCCGTTCACGGCGCGTGCGTATCGCACAGGGGATAGCTTTAGTTTTTTTTTAAAGTCCGAAAAATACATGGACGTCATGCTACATGTAATAATTTCGAACTTTACACTTTGCCTCAAGAAACACCTAAACATCGTTTTATCGTCTCGGTATAAACCCTGACTATCTGGAATAGAATGTCCTTTCGCACAAACTGCATTAATAAGCTATATAAATTGAAAAGTATGATGGATTTACTTATGCAGAAATACATGTGGTCAAGGAAATGTTTCCTCAATACTTGTATTCTTGCTTTTTTCCACACTTTATTTTGTTCTTAGGGAGTGCATTCTTGTACCTATTACGAGTATATAACTATGCTTTTCTTAAACGTATTCTTTAAATTTGCTTCTGTGGTATGTTTATATTATAAGTTTAGACAAATCAGCTAGTACCTGTACCTAGGTACAAACGAAGTGTATTTAACCCAACACCGGTTGTTGTATATTGGTTAAAAACCTAAACAGTAAAAAACATTTTTAAAAAAAAGTGTATGAGGAACATATTTAGAACAAGAAACTTTATTTATTTCTTATATTACCAGGATACTGCCATCACCATTTTTAACCAGGCCAATTAAGAAACATAAAAAAATATCAATAATTTAAACATACATAGCTAAAAATGAAAATAATAATTTGATATCTCAAGGAGTTTATTCCAAACATGCTATGCTAAATAAAACTCTGGGAAGGGAGTCTCTAAATAAAGGATTTCCTCTGCATTGTTCGTCTCGGAGCTTTTACATAGCGGAAAAAATTGTATCTGCTAATCAGGAATTCAGATGTAAAATTATGAGAGTAAATCATTTAACTTACGTCATGCAGACACGCATTTTATTTTCAGCAACTTAAGTATTTCACGGTTTCTTTAAGAATAATGTAAAGCAACGATCTCCAACAAAAAATGACAGCACTATCTCCTTATATGTCTAATGTATTCTTATCGTTGCATGACATTTCCTTGCTGCTCCTATAAATTCAAGCCTAGAGAGTTCAGGGAAGAATTCAGAGAGAATTCAGGGAAGAAAGTTCATAACCAATTCAAGTGCATGGTTGATTCCGATTTTTTATTTTCGTTTTCCTTCATTGTTTTTGTGAACATTAAAACCTATAATAATGAAGCTCTTTCAACAATGAGTAAAAAATAACATTAAAAATCGGCATCGATCAAGATCTTGAATTGGTTATGAACTTTCTTCCCTTAAAGTTTGAACTCCCTAGGCTTGAATTTGTAGGAGCAGCAATGAAATTTCGTGTAACAATGAAAATACATAAGACATAAACGGAGGTAATGCTGCCATCTTTTGTTGCAGATCGCTGCTTTACACTAACCTTAAGGTTACTATCACTCATCATATTCCAGATACTTGACGATAGGAAGAACACAGCATAAAAATAATGTTCGAACAGCTGGATTAATCGTAAATCTATGAATAAGGCGCGAGTGATTTAATGGCTTTAGCGACGACATGTTCTAAATGATAATCAATGCCAGCTTACTGTTAAATATATCTCCAAAGTTCAGATGCTTTTGACTATAACTTACGTGAAAATTATAGAGCAATTCTTGTCAACGTAAAATTACTGGTTGCAGATTTAGTAAATAGAGTGACGTGAACGGCGCATGGGGCATAAGGAGGTAGCACTCTACATATTCTCGACATACGGAACGAAGTGATATGGTGTAGTCAGTGCTACCATAGACCTACTATGAGGTCTATAGCAGAGCTACCTAGCGGATGGATTCAAAATCACGTGCTCTGAACAAAAATCCATCAGTTTTAGCGCAGCCAGAAATGAGGAAGCGTGATAAGTCTATCTATTATGAGGTCTATGGTGCTAGGCTCGGCCGCTCATACCTTCCCAAGGTGCCCAGAAGTAAGTACCAACAACATTCTGGTACGCAATTTAATAGGAGGCTGTGTGCACCTCAGGGCGCCAGGCATAGGTGCACTGAAGTCTCCAGCGTCCTGGCCGGGATTTAAACCGATGGTTGACTTTTATTTGCCAGTCCGTGCACTAAATTTCTAGTCGATTTGAGTGCAGTTGCAAATTACTTATATCGCCAGTAGATGTTATTGATTTAAGGATTTTAGTCATTTGTATACCGATATAATAAAATTTCACAGTCATCCGTGATGAAGCTGATAAAGTCCATATAAAGAATGAAGTGAAGAGGTCCTAACAAGCTATACTGAGACACATCTGATAATACAGGAAGCCATGTAAAAAATGAATCAAATATTATAACTCCCTGTTCTTTATTACGCCAATAAAATGCAACAAGCATCAGAAGGGTGTTCAATCTGCTTGGTATTATGTGTATGGTTGACAAACTCAAACGTCTGAAGAGAAATCTAATGTCATCAAATTTTATTTTGCCACTTAAAAAGTATTGACAGAGTGAGATTGGCCAGTTCGAACACATTTTATTGAAGAATCCGAACATTAAATACAATATATACGTCTTTCTATTCTTAAAAATTACATTAATGTATCCACTAATTATAAATTATTACTTAAGAGTACAGACTTTAACCGTCACCTAGCACATGAATTTTAACACACCAACTTAGAAAGATTAAAAACCTTCCTTACCTGTAACATGCCACAAAATGAGCATATGCAGCAACTATCCAGTTGTGGTGAGCTTTGATTATTTGAACACGAAGAGGATCAGTCCAACCAGAGACTGTAAAATACAAACTCATAACATCAGGGGATATGATGGTAGCAAAGGTATGTTCACAACAAACAAATAGATCTTTAAATGTAAATGTCAATGAAGCCTGACATTTAATACTTCCTTAGCTTTTTCAGAAAACAAAAACAATGTCCATGATGATACACAGCACAAAAGACTTGAGAGGCTCTACATGTAATATTTTAGTTAACAATCTTCTTGCCTTGTGCCCATCCACAACTGTGATCTCTAAATTCACACAACTTACAGTACTCGGAGTGTCCCTCTTTATCATTTGCTACAATTTGTTTAACATTTGAATGATATATTTTGTCTAGGTTCCAACTTCTAACAAAAACAACTTACTTCAATTATTAACCTCACTCTATACCATGAGCTACATCATCACACACACGAAAGATTAATTAACAAGTTCATCCACATTTAACCCTGTAGACTTTTATAGTCCCACTTCAAGAGTAATACCCTGCACCACACCAACTTGAGTTTCATTCACACATCGTGTAATATATGAATGTATAATATTAAACAATTTAATACTTTTTCTTAAAGCATCCAACAAGAATATTAAATTATTACATGTTCTATCATGCACTGAATCCAGTTCGGCGAATATCATATCTGGCACAACTAAAAACGTTTACCCCTGAGATGATTTCATTCAAGTAAATAAGAGAGGAAGTATGACTGGTGTGTGTTCATATATATTGCTTATGTGTATACGGTCAAGTTGATGCACAAATAACGTTCAAAATAAAAGTTACACGCTACGCGAATTAGGTATGATCACAGAAAGGAGGTGAAATAATTTAGACAACATGGTAATGTGGAGTAGCTAGGATATTTTTCTGTGTGCACATATACAGATTTGATTTGTTTTCATTCATTCATTCATTTGCCTTATATTCAGGTTTACAAATATATGTTTGGATATCCCTGTATACTGTCTGTGTTATTACTGCTCTTGTTTATTGTATTCTCCTTTATGCAATCTGTGGTTTAGAAGAAGATGAAGTATTTATAATTTAAGCTTCCGACGGGCGCGGTGCGCCATGATGTACATTTTCGCTAAACACTTTCATGTCCAACAGGCTACCGTCTTGTATCCCTGATCTATTCTTTCAGTGGAGTGTCTACTACTGCGGTGTGGGGTTGTGTTCTTGTAGCTGCTATTTGCCTGCTTTTTTTTATTGTATTCGCCATTACGCAGTGTGCCCGGTCGTGAAAGTAAATTTAATAACTTACTTCGTTGTATGTAGTCTATTCATTATGAAAAATGAAGAAATAGGCATGTTAGATAAGACTGTTGTCTGAAACTCCACTGCCTTTAGAAATCTTATACTAATTGCCACAACAACACCGTCTCTATGGTCTCCAAAATGAGATAAGAATTGCATGATGCACACATTTTCAAACGCATTCACTTTCGTTATTGAAGATGGTGGTCGTCTTGAATGAGGTCATATGACCTCGTATAACTTTAGAAGAATTGGACAATTTAGAACAATAAGAGACAAATAATAACAACAGATATAACAACAAAAATAACAATAATTGATCATTTAATTTTCTCTTTTTCATTCCAGTTGGTTTTTCCTGTCACTTTGTATTTCCTTGAATGTAATTTAAGATAATGAACGCACACTTTTATAAGCATTAAATAAACGTAGAAAAAAAAGTAAATTATTCGTAAAAACATGCCGTATAAAGACATAAAATTTCGTGGCCTGCACCTGCTCGTGAGAGTAATTTTTACTGCTTCTAATGATGTTTACTGCAGACAAAACCAGTTTTGTAACTGAGTTCGATTTTTCCTATAACACGGTATTTACTATAAGTATATAAATACAAATTATTAGCATTAACCAATCTTAGAAAGAATACATAATTATAAGAAAAAAAATTAAAATTTACAGCTAAATGCACCCGCCGGAAGATGAACAGTAAATGTGCTGTAAAAAGATGGAATAAATATATAAATACTTAAATATACCTTGTTGTCCTCCAAACAACAATCCCACATCATTTCTGAACAACTTATTGAGATCTGCTGAAGAGTTACGCGCATGTCGAAGATCAAGTGAAGCCGTCCGGGAATGACTAGCGCGTCCCATATTCCTCAAGTCTTGTGAACTTCGGGAAACATTGCCGGACACTCTCAGATCCAACGACGAATTCCGTGAATGGGAAGGACGAGCGTGAGAATGGTTGTGGCTAAGTGAATGAGATGGAACTGGAGCCAAAGATGGGGTTGGAGCAGGAGTAGGTACTGGTGCAGGAGGAGGGGGTGGAGGAGGCGCCGCCGTCACTGGTGGTGCTGCTACTGCTGCTGCTGCTCCCGCCGGCGCTGCTGCTGCATTGATGCCATTATCGGGTACACGGACTATAGATCCTGGCCGTGCAGTATCAGCACTGCGTGGTGCATGCACATCACTGGAAGAACAAGCAACTCCTGGGTCTTGCAAAGGAATGCCTGTAAAACGAAACATGGATTTAAATAATACCTCAATAATAAAATTTCCTGTTAATAAATTTCAAGGATATTATTTTATGTCTAGTATACACATTTCATTTATTATAGCTTACTGAGTACAGTACAAGTGGATTCCTTGGAAGATCCAACGCGAAAAAAATTAGCGTTAGGCTAGGATTCGATTCTCCGCTAGTTCAACAATATTTTCTTTCAGGCTTTTCAACTTCTGTCCACATACAAGGATACTGTGTGAAGAGTAATTTTAAATCCATTGATAGTGAAATTTTACACAAAGTATCCAAAAAGTTATGTACAGTACAACGGTACAGTTCTTCCCACAACAGATAAAAATGTTCCCCATGGGCCTAATACTGCTTCTTCAGCGCCTGTCTGCGCAAATGTTGCCAAGGTCATTTGGAGAACGGGCATCTCTTATACCAAAACTACTGCTCCCATATTACACACACTTTTCGGAGACGCTGTATTTTACAGCATTTTAAGACCACAGCTCATCACATAGAACTCTCTCTGTCGATGTCCGAAGAAATGGGCGAAGTAGCAGTCCTGACTATTTTATGGTACCATCCCGACATTTGTCCGGTGTACCGACTGAAACCCTCAGTCAGGACAGATTTGAACTCGTGACTTCCCGATTACAAGTTAAATACGACTGCGCCGAGAAACCACGATCGATATTTTCAATTTTCATGGAAAAAATTAATATTAGTTAGTAACTATCTCTATCAAGTTTCTGGAACGTTATTTTCAACAGTTAATTTGAGCTGATTCTCAAACGGCAAACTATGTTCATCTGAAACAGAGACTACTCACAAAATGTTTCGCCAACTTTAC
>JAGDQP010024849.1:0-20583 GCA_022664845.1 Lepisma saccharinum
TCAACACCAGCTGTTGACACAGGAATGCACAAAATAAGTTCTACCAGATTACGAAGATTGTAATAACCAACATTAGTTGAAAGCAGTACATTTAGAGGAGTTGTATCTTGGCACTGTTTTTCCGAAATTGTTTTATGTAGTATTTGAAAGACTTCACGTCTGCTTTAACTCCTTATGTGTCTAAACCATAAAAATATATGCACAAATGCTGAATATCACATTCACTTATATTCTGAAATGTATCAAAGGTAGAGAAAAGGTCATATAGTTTTATGAGAGCAATGGCTTTTACATTGAATCTATCGCTCATCTCCTGAATCATAGTGTCAATGAATTTCATAGACTTTTTCAGTGTTACGTTTCTGTCTTCATCTTCCCGGATTCTCGATGTTAAACAGTGTTGTAAAAACTTTTCTACATCAGCCTGAAATGAAATGTTCGGGCTACCGCAATCAGAATGTAGGGCGCGTAGATGACAAACAGTACTTTCAATAAATGAAGGAAATTGAGAAATAACTAAAGAAGAGCTCTGTAATTGCAGACTTAGATTGGTTACTGCACAAAGCGCTTCATTCAAAACAAAGAAAGTTACGGTAAAACTAGACGTTTTTATATCAAGAAGAATTCCTCCAGCATAATATTTAAAATTGATGGCATTTATCCTCAACTTGTACCATGTGACTTGTTAAGAAGTTCATTCAATATTCTATCTCTGGACCAAAGGAGTCCATCCCTCCGGAGGTCACCCCTCAACATAATTCCCCATCACCCTCCAACCTGGAGGGTGATGTGGAGTGGAGATGGAGGGTTATCTCCATGCCGATGGGTGATGTGGAGTGGAGGTGGACGGCCAGATCAGAGCTGGAGTGGAGGTGGAGGGCGAACTCCATGCTGGAGGGTGATGTGGAGTGGAGGTGCAGATCAGAGCTGGAGGGGAGGTGGAGTGGAGGTCAGGCCAAAATGAACACCTATGCTCTGGACAGTATTAGAAAATTGCATATCTTACTTTTACATCACCCAGCAGCCATAGGCTAAACCTCGCCCGCTTCAGTAAAGACCATTTCAATAAAGACCAATTCAACATTATAAGTAGTAAAATTGACTCATATCTACATTCATTTTTTTAAAATCCCTGTAACTAAGTAAGACCAAGGAAACCATTATTTCTTTTAATAAACGTGCAAGAACAAAATTTGTTGAATTAGCACCCACCAGAAAAATGTGCAAATTATTTAACAATATAATAAAAAGAAATGAATTCGGACTATAATTCATTTGAAGAAAAAAATTATAAAAACACTGAACTAATTTATACATTATATTCCGTTGAACGTATATATCTTTTTGTGCTCCTTTTTCTACGATTTTATTTCACTTTTGCCGTGTATTGAAGTTTTATAAATTTTTATTTCATAATATAATTATATACAGTGTGTTTCAAAATTCCACAGACAAACTTCTGGAGGTGCTTCCGCACATATCGAAATCTGCATAGTTTTGGAGTTACATGCTGCTGAAAGCGTGGGAAAATTAACTTTAGAGCTCCAAAATTCTAACACCACAAACTGTAGAGCTTATGCGGCATGGTACCGTCAAGGACTAAATCGTCACTATCCAAAAATGCATATTTCAAAATTCCGTAATGGGCACGTTAGGGATTCTCCAAAGCAATTAGGGAATTCCCAGAAATTCTCTGAAGTAAAGGTGAGTCGAAATGAGCATGAATGGGGCGGTTTTTCACCAGGAAACAATAATTCGTTTGCGCCAAGTCGATAGCTCCAGTAAATTCCATACATCGAACGAGTTTGTAAATAAAATGCATGATGCATAACAATCAGAAGTAAGGATTGCATAATTTCGTCGAACGTTTTATTTATTTGTTATCAAAGAGATTGAATATGATTGCCCCATTGGATGCTAGAAATGACGTATATCATCTTTACTCACACGGGAAGTAGTTTAATTCATGCTCATTTTGAGCCATCTCTACTTCAGAAATAATCCCTTGCGCGCCCATTGCGCAATTTTGAGATATGTAGTTTAAAATGGAGCAGGTTTAAAGTCTTTGACGGTAGCATGTCGCATCAGCTCTACTATTCGTCGTTTTAGAAATATAAATGTCTAAAGTTATTTTCCTACCCTTTCGACAGCCAATCATTTTATGTAATTCCATTTCTGAGTTGTTTCTTTAAACATCACCGTCTTTTCTCTATGACAGGATTATTTAACTAAGAACGGAGATGTCAATGTTACCTTTCTGCTTCTTATGTTGAAAGAACTGGGTCGCGAGGAATCAAAAGTCTTCAAGGAGCGTAGGCAAAGTGAACTGGCCTTCCTACAGAAACAGAAAAAGGAAAAGGAAAGGAAAGAAAGGGTAAGTTTACAAATTTTTTATGAGGTTTAAATGTTGTTAAAACAGTTATTTTTCGAAAATATATCACAGATCATAAACTTTGGCACCGGTCTTTACAGCCTGTTGTGAAGAAGAAAAAAAGAGTGGCAAAAGATGCGCTTATTGGGTTTAATTTTATTGCTGCCTGATATTGTGATAAACGCATCGATGATTTACTGTCGGTAGCTTGTCTAAATTGCCAAACGGTTTTGAAAAGCTATCATATTTTGTGAAGAAATATATAAAACATTTAGTAGGGAGTTTTATGGGGGGAAGTTTGTATAAAGAAAGAATATAACAGTACACGGGTTTGAAATTGGATTTTTAAGAAAATCCAAGGTATTGGGTCTGTAGATTGTGATCACCGGCAAAAGCAGCTAAATGCAGAAGATGTCATAAATATGTTTGTCAGTTCCTTGACATGATGATGGAAAAGGTTGTAAAAAAGCATGTTTGAAGAAATTAGATAGATTAAACCTCAATTAAAAATGATCAGATTTTTACGATCTGTCCATTTTGAGGAAGAACATATATAAACCAATCACCTTACCAAGGTAAAGGTGATTGGTTTATAACGTTAAGGAATCTTTTAGATAATTGAACCATTTTGGACAGTACTATTAGAAAATAGATTTCGTTGTTAACATTTTATATTATTGCTTATTTGTCTGAACTGGCTGTTTGATAAATCTAAAGCAGATAGATGAAGATTTATGGAAACCTCAATTGAAAACACAGCGCCCTCTGTTTATGATGTGTTCATTTTGTGGCGGAAAGCAGAGAAGCTCCAAATTTTTTTTGTTCTTTTACATCTGTAGATGTTTGCTCGTACATCTTTTTTATATATGATTTTGAACACAAAGTTCGTTGTCAGCTAAAGAACGCGATGGGATAATCTGGAATACTTTAACTTTGGTATATATATTGACAACCGGAGCTGTCGCTTTATTCTTTGCCTACGTTGCTTTTGAAAAGTAAACGAACAAGATGCTTTGTACTGTTGTGAATTTTATAGTTGAAAGCTGAATTTTAATATTGTATTTAACTTGAAGATCGTCTTAGAACATCATCAGAGGAAAAAAACATGTGTAAATTGTTTTAATTTGATATCCATCTTATGTTTTTATTAGATAGTCTCATCTTGAAGTTAATATTCTAGGATTGCCTTTCCTTCACATTGTAGTTGTTATTAAAAATCACAAACATCCATGCCCCTGGCGGGATATGATTCTGGTATAGCACCTACCATTTCCATGATATAGCAGTTCGAATTTGTCAAATTTTGATATTTTAGACGCAGAATTGAGAAACTCACAGTTGGAGTACGAAAGTTGCAGTACGAGCTTAACAAATAAACATAAATTACGAGTGTTTGAAAATAAGGTTTTAAGATATACGGGCCGAAACGTGACGAGATGGCCAGAGAATGGAGGAGACTACATAATAAAGAATTGCACGAACTGTATAACTCACCCAGTGTAGCAAGAATAATGAAATTCCGGCGACTAAGATGGTCAGGTCGTGTACCTTGATGGGAGAAAAATTAATACTATATTCTATCTTGGCTGGAAAGCAGATGGAAAGAGAACATTGGGACGACCGAGACGACGTTGGGAGGACAACATTAGAAGCGGTCTTCGTGAAATATGTGTTTGTGGTGAAAACAAGCTTGATCTTACTTAGGATACAACCTGATGGCGATCGTTTGTTACTGCGGCGTTGAACTTGCGAGTTGCGTAAGCCATGAAGTAAGTAAGATATTTTAATGCATTTCAGTATATGGACAGCATCAGAAAATGACCAAAGCCTTCTCTCCTTTTCTGATGGGTGAGGAATACTACATGTCACATTGCCGTATTGCTCAGTTATTCTTAAGCATGGCCAAGCCTTTCTGTTTGACTAACGTCTGAAACAAAACCAAGTACGCATATTACCACATTTTCCACTTGTATTATGATTTGAAGTAAAATTTTGCCTAATATATTTCCGCGGGGTTGAATTTATACTTTTATATGTGGCAATGGGTTGAACCCCATTTTGCAATAATGGAACTAAAGTGAAAACGAAAGTTTGATTTGCTAGTTGGTGTTTGGCCTCCTTTAGTATATGATCTCTGAAATCAACAAACGTACCTACTTTTAATGTACTTCCATTAAAACATAATTCATCTTTAAGCTTCACCCTGTTCAAGATCAGAACACCGAGACGATTATTATCGTCACCATCTTTGAATGATTCAGAAATTCCCTCAGCAGCGTATTTGTTTATACCGTAGAAGCATTTAAGTCATTATAACTTATTTTTCAAATGAGCACTAGTTCAGACTGACAAAATATTATGCTTTAAACATTGTTTATACATTTTTGGTGATTTAATTTTGAACCAACATTTCTCCAACAAAAAGGCATCATTGTACCGCATTCCTCTTGTATGTTTGACATTGCACTTGATAATTATAATTCAAAAACTTCTAGTATATGTGGTACAGAACACGTGTGAATCAGCTTGAAAGCAACAAATCCAAAGGTGAAAGGATAGCAGCCCTAATATTTAGAGCTCTTGCCCATGCGTATGCTTTTTATACGGCCAGGTGTAAAAGTTTGCTCACATTGTCTATGGTAGTACTTAATATAACATTATAACAAGGGTTTTAAACATTCAGACTGGTGAGTGCCACGGTCTATGAAATTAAGTGATTTTCAGTCCACCTAACGAAATATGTATATTCTTAGAGGTTTATAAACTCCTTCTGAAGGAACTAATGATAATTCACTTACTAGCATGCAAATGATTGAATATCCCTTATTTAAACTGAGAGAAAACTGGGTCATTTAAACCAGATATTGTCAGATAGTACAATTGACACCTTAGAGCAGGATTAACCTGTATAAACATTTACATCGGAGCATTGTAACCACGAAAGGATAAGACTTGGATATTTCAGCCCTGTTTTTTTTTTAGGTTTGAGATCACAGTGTAATGGATTAGATAAGCAGTGCTTTTTTTTATTTATTTGATTAAGCTTATATTAGAATACGCCTAGCAGTCGTTTAACATCTTGATGATCTCCACTTCCTCATTTAGAATTAATATGTATTTGTTTCCTATATGAATACTATGTACGTATTGTTTGGATCTCACAATCAGTTTTGCTTACAATTTGAAGAATGGCAGCCTTCTGTGTTTCGGCCTTACGCTTCTTGTTTATCTTTGTGTTCGACTTTCCTTTCTTAATACACTTCGTAGTAAACTTATTTTACTCAATAAATGAACCTTCTGTGCATATTAAAACATATGTACAGATCTGAAGCACCAGATTTTACAAGTAAAATGATAATAACTGATTTTGGTAATTTAGAAAATAATGAAAAAGGTGGCCTGTACGAGAATACAACTCGCATCATATAACTAGAACCCAACTTAGCTACTAGCTTTATCGCTAAAGAAGAATCTGAATCATATTGAAGGAAAATTTGAATTTAAGTAGGAAAGAGAACAAGCTGAGCTTCCTCCTAGATTTAACATAATAAACCACATACAAGTATTAAATCAAGTTATGGAGAGCGGATAATTAACATGAACTTTCACTATGAAAAAGCTTTCGACTCGGTCTCCTTGATACCAATACTTAAACTACATGAACATCGAAGTATTGAAAGTGCATATATTAAATTACTATGAAACATGGCCTTGAGGTAGCTGAAAGGTTAGAACGGTTACTTTTTATACCTTTGGTCACGGGTTGAAGCTCCATGGGCGGTCCATTGAATGCAGTGCTTCCGAGACTACTTTACTAAAATACTGTAGGTCTTGTCCTTAGAACCTCACCAGCTCATTTATAACTCACTCATTATGAAACATTTACTTGACTGCCACTACTGTCATTAGACTACATCAAAATGTTTAAACTGGAAAAGGTTAAGGCAAGAAGATTCACTTTCTCCAAACCTATTTTCGGAAGTCCTGGAAGGAGTTTGTTCAAAATTAAACTGGAAATGAAGTTAGAATAAAAATCAGTTGTGAATATTTTATTCACCTACCATTCGCTGCTAACATAATCCTATTTGTTTCAAGTGCACAAGAACTACAAAGCAGAATGGATAGGCTGACTAATGAGAGTTTGAAAATAAGACTTAGAATGAATTTAAGTAATGTAAAATCAAGATGTTTAAAGAAGGAAATAAAGATTCATAGAGAGAATAGAAATAATTGATGAATATGTTTTCCTAGGGCACCCACAAAACATTGAATGTTAACTTAACAGATGAAATAAATAGAAGATGCAAAATGGCATGGAACTTCTTTGGAAGACAATATTTACATTTCAAAAGTAAATTAGTAGTATGTGTCAACCATCCATTTTATATTGATTCTGTCTTACCTGTGTAGATGTAACAATGTGAAAGGTTAAGAGTTACATAAAGAGCAATGATGAGAAGCATAATAGGAATAACTAGGAAGAATAGGAAAACAAATGAATTAATCTGATATAATCAAAACTCTAAAGAAAATGAAATGGAGATGCGCACATAAAACAAATACTAGAAGGATAACAAGTCTTTTACATTGGATTCTCAGAGAAAAGAAATGTTTAAATGCACGATTCCAAATTACCTTGCTTGTACTGTAGGTGAAGGTAATTAAAGTTATCTTTCTACTGATTATTAATAAGAATTCTCGAAAATACATAGTCGTTGAATAATGCTGTAACCTTATCATCAGCCGCCAACTTTGAAGAATTTTAAATTTTATTTATGGCCTTTAGGCATCGGCGACCCAGACTGACATGGTGGAGGGAAAGGATTGAAGAAGGCATCGGTCAGGAATTTCGATACTGAAAGCCCTCTTAATTACGTAACTAGTCATCCCACTTTAGTTTGAAGGTCAGATTGTGTTTTGTCCAGAGTTTGGACTTATAGGAAGTCATATTTAGATGGCAGACCCTTATCCATGTTTAACCAGAGGCAAATTCATCAATCCTCTTTGATTGAAGCGTTGTTTCGATGTATATTTTATATGCGTTAATAAAATTCGTTGCACCAGACCAGATTGATATTTAAATTAGTCGGTTATAGTATATTTTAAATGTAATAGCATTTTAAATATTTTAAAGTCATACGCTTCCACATACCTGTAGCCTCAGATCAGATATTCCTTATCCTGGGCCGCAATCTTGAAACCGTTTCAGCACCTTCAGATTTTTTCGACTTTTGATGTAGCTGTGACTGAATTTTAACCAGTGTTCTTTGGGCTTTGCTTGCTGAGAGCTGTTTTTGGTTCGCACGAAGAATTTTGAATATGAACTTTAAATTATGGGTAGTAGAACAGGCGATTTGGCACGAGAAATTGTGTTGCTGATTGTACATAGAATTGCAATTTGAATTTTCACAATTATACCATTGGGCTGGGAGGGGAGTGTATTATACATGTTTAAGTGTTCCCAAGTACCTTTATGAATTTCATATATATATATATATAAAGGTGATTCAAAACTCTGCTGGTAGGCCTACCATAGGGCAATTCCGTTATGCAGGGGTATAGAAAAGCTGAGAAAAATATGACAATAAAAGTTTACATGGTAAATTCAACTGTCGTATTTGGAAAATCAGTGACGTATCGTAAATGCGTGTAATAGGGGGGTCAGCTTGAATATTACAAATGGAAACTGGCGTAACTTTATACATTTTTTGAATAATCATTGAAAAAAAAAAAAAAAACAACTTTTAGAGGAAACATTTTTCAACATTTTGTACGGTTTGGCAGCTGGAATAGCTCAGTGTTACACGAGCAGTATTACGTCACCAACGTCGTCCATTGGCAATAACTCAAAAACTACTGGGTGTAGAACACTGAAACAAAAATTTTACTTATAAAAGTTCTTATGGCGAATTGATTGATCGTATTTGGTGTATAGGAAATACTTGAAAATTTAAAAAAGAAACTCGGGTCAGTTATTATTTTGTTGAAAACATTAACTTAATTCTAAACATTTTTTGTAGGACCAACATTTTGATCATCGCAGCCGTTTGGGAGCTACAGTTGATTCAAAAGGTCTGTATTAATGACGAAGTTTTCCTATGGTGCGGAACTTATGAATCAACTGTTGCTCCCAAACGGCTGCGATGATCACAATATTGTTCCTACAAAAATTGTTTAGAATTAAGTAACGTTTCCATCAAAATAGTAATTGAGCCCATTTTTCTTTTGAAGTTTTCTACATGACCCTCTTTACACGTATTTCCTATACGTAGAATTCCTTTGCTCTCTATTCAAATTTTACCTATTATTTATATATATATATATTAATGTGGAAATATTTGTTTGTTACATTCTCAGCAGAGAGGAGAGAAGCGCAAAGCTTCAGAAATGGATCACGAGCAAGAAGATGAAGAACCTCCGGATTATGTTCGTTTGTGGGAGGAAGGCTTTAAGGACAGGTACTATGAGATAAAATTCAACGTCACGCCTAAAAATGTGGAATTCCGGCGAAACGTGGCCTTGGAATATGTTCGAGGTTTAGAATGGATATCTAAATACTACTACCAGGTTTGTAGAACAAACGTTTTAGTATTTATATCCTTGTAATAGAATATTTACCACGTCCCAGAGTAAAGTAATAAGACTGGTATTTTCTTTTGTGGTGGCAACCCATGAAACTTACTAGTATATGCCATGTTCAAGCTTGAACCTTTCCCATTTCCACGACAGACATACAATCACTTGAAAAGAAAAGTTTGTATATTGAGGTATTAATGAAAAAAGTGAAAAATTTACATATTTTTATGTTTCAGTGACCGTTGATGTAAGCAGGTTGAAATCCCTTTCATAAAATTTGATAATTACGAACTCGTAGTTGTCGTAGTGTTCATATTGTCGCACAACCGAACATAGATGTGCTTTTTGTATTTATGTCAAATCCGTAATAAGCTATAAAATACGACATGATATTGAGTGTCTTAACATAGAAAATGTGTTTGAAGCTGTCGGTAAAGAGACAAAAATTAAAGTATGTAGGAATACTATTATCGTATGCATTTTCAGAACACCTGATGCTAAATCTTTTATACTTTCTTAGACCAATTAGAAGTACAGTTAAACGCAATCACCAGAAACCGATTGAATGTTATTATTTGTGGCGACTTCAATGTTAACTTACTGAAAGATGATAATCATAAGAAAGCTTTTACACAGCTTCTAGCTTGTTATGATCTTAGTGCGTTACTTGATACTCCCGTTAGAGAATTGTCAAATCGAAGTCTGCAATAGTAATGTCTTTCACTAATCATAATATAAAATAATTAAACCGATATTCTTACATTGGGTATATCTGATCATCATGCTCAGATCCTTACGCTTGAAGGCATACTCTAGAAACTAAAGAGATAAATTATTCAAATAATTTATAATAAATTATAAATATTATATAATTATAAATAAATATTATAAATTTTTAATTATAAATAATTTATAATTTATTACCCTACTCCGGAGCTGCAAGCATTTCATACACAGTAGATTGGCAATCACATCTGTAACAGATGTAAACAGTGTATATAATAATTTCTCCGACACTATAGTCTCTTACTGAACAATATTTTCCATTGCAATCGGTTGTTATAAATAAAGAAAAGAGGAAACCTTGGATTACTGTTGGTATTTTCAGATCCAGCGGAAGGCTAAAGCGTCTCTATAAACAAAGTTTAGGTAACGATTACTTGATAATTAGTTACTACAAACTATACAAAAAATATATATCATAGTGCTTTCGAAAGCCAAGGAAATGTATTTTAATCGCAAAATTGCAAATGCTTTCAATAAAAATAAGAAGATATCACATATAATTAAAAACGAAACTAATCGCGTTAAAAGTACAAAGAAAAAATATTTTTTTTTTTTTCTAAAATTAAATGATTCGCACTCACAACGAATTTTAATTGATCCCAGAGATGTTTGTTCCTGTGTCCATAAAGTCCTTCAGGAAACTAAAACTTTATAACTTGAAAACTATAAAGTTTATTAAGAAAAAAATGTGTGTGCACTTAGAACAATGTTTAAAGTTTCATTTCTGCTTGTTGAAATTTATCTCCAAACCTTCAGTTGAACACCATTCACGTCCAGACAGTGTTGCGGTCTTTTTAGGAAACCGAGAATTGCGTGTTGATGGTGCTCCTCTGGGATATTTAGAATCACATCACTTATTTTGTCCTTAAGGTCGTCCAGATTAGCTAGTTTCTGTGAATATACCTCGGTCTTTACATGTCCCAACAGCCAGAAATTGTAAGGTGTAAGTCTGCAGGCCAAGGTCTTAACGAAGAATTTCAACAGAGAGGACTCACACCTTGGCCTGCAAGATCAACAGACTTACAACTTGAATTACTGGTTGTGGGGACATGTAAAGACCTAGGTGTATTCACAGAAACCAGTTAATCTGGACGATCTGAAGGACAAAGTAAGTGATGTGATTCTGTATACCCCAGTGTCCCCGGTGGGTGAGTGGTAACGCTCGCTGCCTTGTAATCAAGGGATCACGGGTTCAATTCCCGATGGGGACACAAGTGGTTCTGAGTCCACGTTGAACTGTACGTCCCGTCGTTAGTACCTTACCAGTTCGTTTAGGACTTTAATAACAATTCAATCTGAATATCTCAGAGGAGCACCATCAGCACGCAATTCTCGGTTTCCCAAAAACACTGCAACACTGTTTGGACGTGAATGGCGGACAACTGGAGGGTCGGCAATAAACCTCAACAAGCAGAAATAAAATTAAGCATTGCTTTAAGTACACTAACAACACACACATTTTTTTTTTTTTTTTTTGTTAATTAACTTAATAGTTTTTAAGTTATAGAGTTTTAGTTTCCTGCAGGACTTTATGGGCGGTGTACGTTAACCAATATTTTGTAAATATTACAAGGAACATCCAAGAGAACACGTTCAACACTACTGATCCTTCGTTATCGGTCGTTGTTCACCACTCCATGTTTCTTACACCATGAACACCTCTAGAAATAAAATTATGAATATCAAAGTTAAAGAACTAAAAAACATCCGGCGTAGATAATATACCAATTATGTTAATCAAGCAAAGTAGTAGTAGTACCCTTATGCGATCTAATCAACACGACCTTTACAAATGGTCAGTTTCCTAAAGGTCTGCTGATTTTTCCATGCCCACATTTCCAAAGCTCCCATATTCTCCTTCTTAGTGATCTCCTGTACCGCCATCGCTATCTTCGCCTTTCTCTCTTTTTCATATTTCATATCCTCAATTATAATACTTCCCAACGATGTCTCATTCTCCGCAAATCTAATGCATTTAATTTTTCTTCCCCCGACCGCAGCTTCTCCTTCGCTTTCGAAGAATGTGTTTACAACCTGTTCTAGATATTCCGAGAGACAGCATTACTGTCTCACTCTTCCATTATTCTAGTTCATTCTGGTAAGTCGTCGTCTGCTTTTACCTTTATTCCCTGACTTAGATGAAAATTCCTTGTAAATTTTCGATCTTTTCATGCCACACATGCATTCTTCAATATTTACATTCATATTTTCCATTTGACTCAAGCGAATGCCTTTCCCAAACAAACAAACGCTACTTACACTTCCTAGCCTTTCTCTATGTATCTCTTTCTTACTTTTCTTTACAAACGAATAGCATTTTATTCCTTTCCCTTCTCGAAATCCAAACTGTTCCTCGCCAATTTCTGCATTCACTTACCGTATAACCTGTAATATCATATTCGTACAAGAAGCTTCTCTGGGTGCGTTATTAGGATGTTGCTTCTGTAATCTTCACATCTTCTTACATTCTTCTTCTGCAATGGAATCTAAAGTATTTCTAAAAAGTCGCTTGGCCATTCTTCTGAACCATAAATTTCGTTGCAGAGTCACAGCATTTTACTTTTTTATTTCTCTTCTATGCTTTTTATAAGTTCAATCGGAATAGCATCCACACTCATTGATTTACCATTTTCCTTCTCACCAAGAACCTACTGAAATTCTTCTCTGACTATTTTGAACCCATTATCACCATAACGGACTTTTCTTCTCCAATATTTAATGTATGTGGACTTTGAGACGTTTCATACAGTTCTATGTATTCTTCCGATCCATCCAATATACCTTTACGATCACTAATTGGTCGCCATTTTAGTCCAGATTTGCTTCCTTTTCTTCAAATTCCATCATTCTTCTTCTTTGTATATCTGATCGTATCTTTCTGTTTCTTTCAAGTCTTTTATTTCATTGCATTTCTTTGTCACACATGTTTCACTTGCTTTGTCTATTTCTCTACGAAGTTAATTTAGCTTCCTTTACATCTTTTTACCTTCTCCTGTTCCATTTACTTTAATTTTCTCCTCTAATTTTTTTCCTTATTTCTATTCTTTTCTTGGTATCCTATTACTTCTGCTGCATTGAGCAAACACGGCTCTATAAAATTCTCATGGTCTGATCGTATTCCCATCTGTCCCTAACGAATTTTAGTAACTTTCTTCGAACTTTTCAACAAATCAATCTTTCGTCTCTTTTTTTAAAAAATACTTTTCCAGTGCTAACTTTCTCATTCTTGTATTTCTTATACCTACAATTTTTATTTTTTTAGTTTAATATCGGCTCCAGGAAGAGTCTGCATTCTTCAACTTCATAATCTGAATCCTGAGTTAGCACATAATCGGTCTATCATTGATTGAGCGTGTTCAGGGTATCTTCTTTTTTTATTTTGTTTAAAACACTTGTTTTCCACCACTATTGAGTGCTGGTTGCAAAAGTCAACTAATTAATCTTTGGCTTCTTCGGGTTCTCCCTCCAAACCTTTATTTCCCTACTGTTTCTCCATCTTGTCCTTCATCTGGTACTGCATTATAATCGCCCATTAGTGCAGTGCATGCACCGTTCTATTTTCGCCGAATGAACGTCTCCAGATATTCGTAGTTCATTTCGACCTCTTCTTCAGGATGTTTAGGTACAGGCATGTGTATCTGTATTATAACCAGGTCTCTCTTTCTTCCATTCAGCCTTACCATGATCATGCCCGACCATGATCATGGGGTAGTCTTCTTTCATGACATTCACTTTTAGACACTTTCCAAGGACTATACCTGCTCCACTTCTTTCTACTCTTTCCACTCCTGAATAGAACGTACGCCCTATATTATTTATCTTGAATTTTACTTATTCCTTGTCATTTTACTTCACGAATTCCTTCTGCTTCCATATTTTTTATTTGATTTCCTTTTTCAAAGTTTCCCACTTCTCTGCTTTCAACAGTTACCGGACTTTCCATGTTCCGATCCTTAATTTTGTCTTCTCTTCTCTGTTCTTGTTCTTCTGCTCTATTCGATTTATTTCTTTGCTCAATAATTTCTCTCAAGGCATCACAAGATCCTAATAGGGAGATAGTTTACCTTCAGAATATTTTGTCTTGGGACAAACCATTAAGCTATAGATTGTGCCTCTGTTTCCAGTGTTCGATTTGTAGCGGGGGATGGTTGTGATTTCTCCCTCTCTGCGAAAATTTTTCCTGGCTCTGTTTTCCGAAATATCCCTCAAGCCTGGGATATGAACGGATATTAATTAAAGATTTCAATTTTCTAACAAAATTGGAACCTCTCTGGAAATTATACAAATCGGACACTGCCTGCCTCTATCCCTCTGAGCCTTGCCGATGGCATTCATAAAAGAAGCAAATACATTATTTATTTTACTTGGAATGACTTTAGCGTCGGGCATGATCTTTATGAACGTAACCTGTTACTGGTTCACCAATGTTACAGAAATACTCTCATAATGACAGATAATAAATTCAACTGTGAATTAGGTGTGCCTTAGGCTCTGCAATTGCGAAGTAATTGTGTATTTTGCTTAACAAACCAATAATATAACGCAATGGCTTTATCATTTGTGAAAGTAGTGTTGGACTACAGTCAATGTGTTAAACGTCGTTTCTTTCTGAGGAGATCCATAGCTTTCATCAGATTTTAAAATGGATCCGTGGCTTAAAAGAAAAGTTAAGAACCACTGTTCTAAACTTTAGCTGAATTTCACAGAATTCGTCACATCAGTTCATTATTATATTACTTTTTTTTTTTAAATTTTAATGTTAATGCATAGTACCTACAATTTTAGCTCCGAAAAAGACGTTTTATTGTTCATTTCTTTTGTTTATAGGGTTGTCCTTCGTGGACATGGTATTTTCCTTTCCATTACGCTCCTTTTGCTTCTGACTTCCTCAATATCAGTAGTGTATTGCCAGCAGAGTTTGAGAAGGAAACGCAACCAGTAAGTACTTTGGTTTTGATTAGGTAGATAATATATCCGATCTGCTGCTTAGACACATTGCTTAACTCTCAAGTTTTCGGTGCGAACAGACCTGGGTTCGATTTCCAGTGAAAGGCTCATGGATTTTCGGCTTTGATCCAGAATTGTGAGGGCAGTTGAGAAACTGCTTAAAAAGAGAAGTAGTGGACTGGTCAATTAATTTAGGTAAAACGACAATGAGGGCTTCAAACGGCGTGGTTCTCCATTGCCGATCCAAAGTCCGCTACGTTACTGACAGGACCACGGGTAATGAATGAAATAATTAAATGTTTTGTCTAAATACATTATAATGGTCGATCATGTGTAAAAAAAAAAAGAATTAATGTAGCCTGGAATTTCTCCAGGGCTCTCGTTTCTCCGAATTCTTCTTTACCCTTCGTGACAAATTTAACGTAGTGTAAATTTCACCCATTGGGACTTGTGTGGACCTGAAGAAACTTGAATCAGTTGTGCGAAATAATAACAGTTTATTAGTCGTTAGACAACTATTTACAGTTGTAACAGACTTCGTCATAAAAAGAGTACAATAAGATATAAAATTATACAATAAGAGTTAAAGTTATGCAATACGTACGTAGTTTAATATAAGTTTCAAATTCACCTGCGCTATATGAAGAACTAGTTTTAAGCATATTTTTAATGTATCTGTCAAACCTTTTCTGATTCATATCTCGAATAAATTACGGTAACAGGTTAAAAAACTTCATTCCAGAGTACCTGTAACTTCGTTGCGACTTACTTAGTCTTACATAGGGTGTATCTATGTTATCTTTTTGTCTTGTATTATAGTCATGGATATGGGTATGTCTTGTGATTTGAGTATAGTTTTCTTTTACATACATTAAACTGTGATATACAAATATCGATGATGGGTTCATTATTTTAGATTCACCATATAATTGTCTACACGATTCCCTATCAGACGCACCCTTTATACACCTAACAGCTTTCTTTTGCCATTTAAATAGAATTGGAATAGACATACTGACGAAATATGTTTTAAAAAAAAAAACTTGCTAGAGATTTATATCTGCGCCGAAAGTTAAAGACATCTGTAGAAGACCATTATGCAACTTACTTAACAACGTGTCCAGGTAGCATTTTTTTTTTTCAGATGAGTACAAAATAGGTTAAATGTTCAAAATGTTTAATTATCCTCTTGTCACCCAGACTCCAATTTCTAGAGGGTATCATCTAATTGAAAGATAATGTTGAATTATAGGTCAGATACCTGGGTATATAAGAACTGTTCCAAAATATCAGAATATAAGGGATCATTTTTTTGGGTCTTCGTCAAAGAAAATAGACCCGATAATCCTGTTCTTTTATTAGACGACACGTAACTTTCAACTTTGCCTTATTTCGGGCATCTTCTCTGTACGTTTACGGAATTTGCGATCCCTAAATCCGTACATAAAAATGATTAATGACCCCTTACATGTGGGATATGGTCTCAAATGTTTTCAAGGAAAAGTCGTTTCGACATGTGCATATCGTTGTGGAGTTTCCAGTTTGCTTCATACGACTGTGGTGCTGCGTAGTGAGAGATAGGTCAGCTTCAAAGTCGTGACAGTGAGCCTTTCTATCGTTTAATGCTACTTACAATCCATCGTGTCTCACTTTCTTTTTATGCTGAATCAGTGAAATGTGGGAGATACGAACGAAACGCCCTGTGTAGCTCGAAAGATAAAACACAGTAACAGGAGTTAAGAGGAAATAAATTGATGTAGTACTGAAAGGCAGGTAGTACAAACTAGTTGAATATAAACTGTTGTAGTCTCTGCAAACCAGAAATAAAAATTACAGCACTATTAGAAGTTACATCAATTTGCGTCCGAAGAAAATGTATTTTAGTGGAAGAAGGTGTTCAAGCGAGAAAATAGCATGAGTAGATACCACGGAAAGCAAAGAGAAAACAGTTAATTTCCTGTTTCTCCTAACAAATTAGCTAAAAGCTAAATTAACTCTTAGCGGTTGTAGCTCAGCTGGTAGATCGTTGGCTTCGCAATTGAATAGCCCCAGATTCGAGGGCTGTACGTGGCCATTTTGACCTAGTCTTTTCCTTTCAATCACACCAGGGAAACTCCAAAACTAAGCCCCAGCCGAATTCCTTCCCATATCTATCAACCCTATTCGCCTGAGATGTCTAAAGATAATAAATGCGAAGTAATTTATCTTAAAGATAAATTAGCTAAAGGAGATTGTAATTTCTTTCTAGTGTGGATATAATTAGAAAGATAAAAAGCAAAATGTGTCGCCATCTTTTTGTTCATCTTAAGCTTATATTCAGACCAAGACATGAGTGCCAATAGATTTTTTCCAGAGTGGAGTAGGGGTCCATTTGAGGTTTACTGTTACTATGATAATGAACATAAGAAAATCATTGCGAAAACAAGTGTGGAATTTAAAACAGATATCTGCAGATGGTGGGGGGTCTAAATGTACGATTTGGAGTGCTATTTGGCATATGTAAAACGCAGTAAATCCATATGTCATTGCCTTGCAACAAATGTACAAAGGTTTCGCTCACATTCAGAAAATAAGGCAGGGCAAATTCCGACCCTTGGCTTCCTCTGTAGTCGCCTATCATAATTTGCCAAAGTACCGTTCGCTGCTGTTTTTTTTTTTTTTTTCGGTTTGGGCCCATTTAAAAATATGACCATTTTTCTTTTCTTTAACTTTTGTTTTTAAATTATTTCTGAAACGAAGGCATGTCATAGATGTGTATAATAATTCAAACTATTACATTTTAGGTGATTAAAAAATGCAGATTACAATATTGTCATAACTCTAGAATAATATTGCCAGTTAGAATCTACAACACTTCACCTTTGTAAAACTGAAACACAAGGTGAGCTCAGTCAGTACACCAAAGATAGCTAATTAACATTTTTCCAACTGCTGATTTCGTAACCCACTACAACTATTAACTTTTTTAACTAGATGTAGATTTTGATGATCTTTCCTTTCAATCTTTATTAGCAAATTAAATGGCCCTATTGGACTTAGATTTTGCAGTCACTTTGGATACAAATTTTGCAGTAGTATATAATTTAATTATAAACTACGTCTTTGTAATATGAAGATTTTTAATATCTTTGTAATATCACATTATATGCAAAATTAGTTATTACATTCTACAAATATTATTATTAATAATTATATATTTTTTTAACGGATACTATATGCCAACATTGATACAACACTTGGTATCTACAGAAGCACAGAGTTAGTCAGAGAATAAGGAATAAAAATATAAACAGCACTATGATTATCTCGTCTGTTGTGGTCCGTTGCTTGGTGTGGCTGACGGCCAAGTGACTCTGGGAACGTTGAACGGCAATTTGAGCGTCCCGACTCTATAGGGACACACCGTGACTGACTGAGTTGCTGAGGTTTGTACTCAGCTTTACATTTACACGCATTCACTTTTTATTTTTAAAATTTGAAAAAAAAAAAAAGTGCTTTGGTGGGTTGGTCTTTTTTTAAAACAGTTTTTCTTTTAATCCTGCCGCCATGTAACCAAGGTATTTGTGTACGAAAAAAAAAACAATCCGTTTCATTTCTACTATACGATTTGCAGAGAAATAATTCTTCACCTAAAATTTTCATAACGGGTGGAATGTTTCCACTCTCGATTCAACTCGCGTAGGACTGGTTCAGCTAAAGCCAGAGGAATCCATCAAAGGCATAGAATTTGCTCGTCTTGCCAGGTTATTTCATTGGTTGAACACCTGACCGGCAACGTGTAGACTGGGTTTCGTTTTCTTTCGAGGAGGATGACCAATTTTCATTCCATTTTTCAACTTAGTTTCAAAGATAATTACTATGATAGGCGTAAATAATACAGGACATACATTTTGAACCGCTTCACGTTCAATGTTTGAATTTTATCACGAGTTAAGGCTGTGTGAAATGCTGAATTCGGTAGTACTGTAGAATAATGAATTGTGTGCGTTTTTTTTTTCTTTTAGTTCCGTCCATTGGAACAAGTAATGGGTGTTTTGCCTGCTGCTAGCAGAGATCAGGTTCCTGCTCCTTGGGCAGAACTTATGACTGATCCTGTAAGTATCACAGAAGTTTACTACAGTCTTTTCAAATTTATTTATTGATCAGGTAATGGAGATATAGGGGATGTGTAAACTTTTGTCATAGTTTCTAATTTGGGAATATTTACTACAGTGAAACTTCTCAATAGCGGACTTATCTGGGACCTAGAAGGCTGTCCGCTATTAAGAAATATGCACTGAAACTTCCCTTAAACGGATACCAGAGTGTCCTTCGTATTCCTGGGTACCATGGGACTGACCACTCCACCTAACTTCGTGCCATTGATATAGAATATGTGAAGCGCCACTTGTGCATCCCCAACGCGCCGTTAACGGCGTGTATACATCGCGCATATAATACCATATAATTTACTTTGTCATAAACTAGCGATGAAAGTTGATTTAAAACAAATCCTTGTATGTTAGACTTCGATGATGTTATTTATTCCTGTTAGTCAACAACGAAAAATAAGTACTTCCAACGCTTAATGGTCGAGAAAATTGTTTCAAAATCGTTTTCCGTTCACATAAATCATTATCGAATGGTTGAACAAGATTTTAAACATGGTCTTACCTTCAACCATAAGCAAGGCTCTTATACGGAGCTCTTATACGTTTCGCTCTTAAACGGAGCCCGCCATAACAAGAGCGCAAAACGTAATTGATTAACTAGCTATAATTTATTCGTAAGGGATAGGAATGGCTCGTACACAGAGATTTTGCGTTGTTATTTTAAACAGTTCAATTTCAACGATAACATTTTTGTCACTTCAGAAAATGGTTCAACATTTTTAGGGTGAAATACTTCAAATTTATAATGCACTTTAATCGAAGTTTTTTTTGTCCGCTATTCCCCCTTTAAATCCACTGCTGGCAATATTAAGGTATCCGTGTCCGTTATTAGGAAAGTCCGCTATTGAAAGAGTTTCGTTCCATAAGAATCAAATGTTATTCTGCCGGGGAACTTAAAACTGTCCGTTATTTATTTAGAGGTGTCCGTTAAGGAAAGTTTCACTGTACAATCTTTTTTATAACTTTAAATCAAGCTTTCTGTAAGGAGTTGCTGTTATGAACTGAATAACAAAACATAAACATGATAATTATTTTCTGTCCACTATGGTACGTGTAGGGAGAACAGTTTTGAGCAAGTGTCATTTGGCTTCAAAGTTTATTCTTGAGAGATAATTAGGTAATTCATTAGTCTCTAGTGTACCTAAATCACCTAGTTAATAGGTGAGAGTCGTTTTTTGAAAGCGTCTTTTGTTTAAACGACAGTAACTTTTTTAATTTAAAGTCGTTACACAGAAAATCATCACTGTTATACACTTAGTTATCTAATGCATAATATTTACTCGTTACAGAAACATTTATTTATTTATTTTAATTATAGTACTAATTATGCACAAATGTAAAAATGTGACAGAAAATTAGAGTAAAAACGTACACATTCATTGCATAAATACCTCTGAATGTGGAATTTCAAGGGAACATACTAGGAGCTATCAGTTTACTAACTAAAACAAGTTAGTGCTACGATTCTACTAACAATCGCCAGGGCTACAAACGTTCATTTTCATAAAATAGGTTCGCAACACTGACAGCTGGGGTGTTTATGGACGAAAATACTTGCATTACTTTTCTATTGTGTCGAATAACGTTTATGCCAAGTTTGGTGTTGCGTCGTCTAACTTAATGGAAGCCATGTGAAAAATTGAATTTAAGGTTAATGTAAAGCAAAGGTCTCCAACAAAAGATGGGAGCACTACCTCCGTATATGTCTAATGTATTTTTATCAATGCACGAAATTTCCCTACAAATTCAAGC
>JAGDQP010024850.1:0-27493 GCA_022664845.1 Lepisma saccharinum
TCCGAATATAAGGAAATTCATTGTGAAATACATTCAACGCCATACAACACAAGTACCGTAGCTAATACTAAGAATCATTTCGTGATTAACTCAGCATCTGTGGGTAAAACCTTTCGTGGCGTCTATTAAAACAAAAAGTTTTCCCCCAGCAGATATTCAGAACTAAATTTCTTTAGGCAAGTTTTGTTACCCCTAGCAGTAATTCAAAGTATTGTCTTGTTATAAAAAAAACTAACTTGTTTTCGCTCGCTCGAAATACTGTCCGTGATTTTTGTAGCAATTCCGAATCAGTTTGAGTTGACTTCATGGAGAGATTGAACTATTTAATCGTAATCTATTGACGCTCGAGTTTTAAAACGATTATTCATATTGGGATGTTGATCACTTAATTGAGTGGTTACGATAACTGATCCTGCTTACGTAGTACTGATTTAAGTTCAGGTTCAATTCCGTTTCAAAATAGTAAACCGAATTTCTTTTATACAGGGGAATTTAATATATTGTTATCTGTAATTCTAGAAGCCTCTTATTGCTACATATATGGTGCGTCTGATATCGTAATCTTTACCGTACAGGTACTGAAACGGTGTACAAATTAAAGCTGAACCGAGAAGGGAAAGGCGATATTGCTCATGCAGACCGAGTATATAAATGCAAAGTTTGATTATTTTTTTTTAACAGGAGAAAATGTAGTAATGTAAAGGGACAAGTAATGACATGTATTTAAAGGGCAGCGGAACTTTTCTGTTTGTGGGTGATAAACTCGAAAATGGTTTTGGTTTAGTAGCTAGTATTCTTCAGCAAAGGACTTTAGATACTCCTCTAGACCCCATAATGACTTACGCTAACCTAACATATTATTAGATTAAGTTATAAACCGAGTAAATAATATATCTTTAGCTAACGCTAGAACAACTCTAATGTAAATCACTTAACATATTCTTACCAATTGAATGAGTCTGAGAAGTATCTAACTAAATATCGATCACCGTTACATTTTCAATGATTATTAAAACATTGTAAATCTGCATTATAATGCTACGTAAGAACATCTTTATTAAAACACTAACATAATTCAGAAACATCATTAATAAAAACAGACGTCATTTTTCCTTGTTTACACCACGTGAGTGCGTTAGAAGTGTCTGATTGGCTGCCAGTCTGTATCGAAAGTCTGTAACGAAGCTGCCTATTGGCTAAACATATATAATGTTTGCTATGAGTTTGCCATAAGAAGACGCAAATTTTGCTTTGTGAAGCCGTACTAAGTACAATATTTAATTCCATCGCCAAGCTCACGGCAAACGCGTAGCAATTTCTAGCCAATGAAATTGCATTGCGTTGCTTAAACAGATTTCGCAAATATGATTTTTAATCGGGCTCCAGGTGGCGACTAAGAGAACGTTCTCAGTGCAGTATTAGGCCGTCTTTTCATCCAGACGCTAGCCCCGTGTTATACTTGCGCTTTTTATGAGAAGAAACCTGAATCAGCTTTCATAAATGTTAATTAAAATTAGCTTTTCAAGATTCCAATATTATTCTTTATATGTTCGGTACTTTAAAAATTGAAAATACGAAATGCGAGTACCAGGCCCTCATAAGATGAGAGCTCACAATTTTTTACTTTGAATAATGTGTATATTACGACTGACCTACTCCTACTTTTTAAACTTTGTACATAATCTCTTGAACTTCTATCAATATTCATTAAAAAGGAGTAGGTTCAGAAACAATAGTTACTTTTTTGTCATTTTTACTTTTGACATTTTTAAAGATTGCTTTGTCGGTATATATTAGCGTACTTATGATTACATAAAGGAAAATGAATGTAACAACAAACCATGGAATGTAGGGACAGAATTCTAAGGAACACCTGGTGAAATTCATGTAGTAGCAAACTTAACATCAATAATGTATGAAAAAAGAATAGCAGAGGGTATAAGACCACTATGGAAGAAAGGGATTATGAAACGGCTCAATTACTAGAAAAATACAATATATCCCCTCACTTCAAAGTGCTTCAACTTCCACAATCTCCATCCCAGCTAGGATTGCTACAAGTTCCAAAGTTCGATTCCCGGAGGGCGACAATACTTTTTGTCTTTAACAACACACATTTTTTTCGTTTTCTAGAACACAACTTTGCTTTTTTCCTTTGTACAGTACTGATAAAGAATTACTGCCCTTTGAATTCCTTTTGTATTTTTTATATTTTACATTAGTTAGGTTTGTTTAGAAAAGTCAGGTGAGATTATTTGCTTATGTTTACGCATTTTGAAATTTTATACACTTGACTAACATAGGAGCTACGTAGAATTAAAAAATCAGGTTAGATATTTTATTTTGAATAATAATTTTCTCCCAGTTGGGAATATTACCGTTCCGAGAACGCCATCCGGAAAATAGTCCGAGAAGTAAACGTCCCTGAACTTAGATCTAGCCATCACCGCAGTAAGGATCCCTTGCGCCCGCCATCTCGTAGCGTTCTTACGAAACGCGCTTGTAGTGTAAATACTTGTTCGAAATCTCTGTTTGACAGGGTGGCCTAGGGGTTAAGGCATCGGCTTGTTGAGTGAAAGAACTCGGGTTTGAATCCCGGCGGAACAAGACTTGTTTCGTTTGTTTTTTTTCAAAATACATTGATATCTCTTAATATTTATTATTAATAACTGCTTTATTGCATTTTTTGTAGAGTAACTTAAGCAGAGGTTACGTAAAGGTGGATGCGGTTATGTATCTTTACACTCTCTTTTCTTTGTTTCAAAATACATTTTCATTTGCTCATATTTATTATTAATAATTCTTTCTAGCATTTTTAGTGGGCATGGGTTAGCGGAGGTTAGGTAAGGTCAGGTTCGGTTATGTATCTTTATATTTTCCGTTTCGATATTCTGGGATCTTACTGCGGTGATGGCCATATAACTTTGGCACTACCCAGATATTAGCACTCCCAAGATATTTATTTTTTTACATAACACATTGTTTACTGTTTCTTTGATGACTTCTACACAGAAAACACATGATTCTTGCTGTTGGTCGTGGTTAAGATAATAATTTCATGAAGACTTCGTTCAGTTACAAGTTTAACTTATCTAAATCTAAGCAGATAAGCTAAGGACTGTACTTTCATTTTCTGTAGTTATTTATTGCTATAATGTAATAATTATTGTAGTAATTATAATTAATGTAATAATTATTTAACAACTAGAAGGATGTTTAGAGACCTCTTACCATGTATCATTATGTAAATTATGCATACAAGTTATTGCTACTAGGGGGTGCTAATAACTTGTTTATCATTTCTTCACAGTGCTCGTTTATTTGATATGGAGGCAAATAATTAACAATTTTTAAAAAATAAATTTTTCATATTTCTAACATGCGATTCTAATCTTTAATGCAAAAGATACGATCGCTTCGTTCGTTCGTTCGTTTGTTTAATCGCGGAAGTAGCAATACGATCGCTACTATTTTCATGTAGGACGTTGCTTCACAGGAACAAATATTTGGTTGCGGCCCCATCTATAGTGGGGCTCTTCTACAAATATTTGGTCCCATGGGTCTCAGCGGTGTCAATAATAGGTAAATTTATTCAGGTCTCGAAAGCGTATAATGAATATAAGAGCCAATATTTGGGCATGAAGGGGGCGATCTAATGGTTAGAGGGTGCCTACAATAGGTTATTTGTCTGTTTTGAAGAAAAAAATAATAAAACAAAATACAGGTTCTGCATTTTTATTGTTTCACTGTAAAATTAAATTCGGGAAAGATTTAAGAGTTTACTGTTAGCCATGAACACGAAAGTAAAGAGAAATAGATCCGCACTTCAAGTTTCAAGACAAGTGGTCTAAAAAGTCTGGTACGTTTACCCTGTATTGACTAGTGGTTCAAGTTAACCCAAGGTTTAAGGGTCAGTTCTACAATCGACCGCTAAACTTCTAGTCAGCGCTAAGTTGAGACCGAGTTTGATTTTGGATAATGAGAGTACACAAAATGAAAGCTGGCCTCAACTTAGAGCTGAGTAGAAGTTTAGCGGTCGAACTGACCCTAAGTGTTTTGAGCAACTGGAACTTACAGAATCTTTCCATATTATTATTATTAGTAGTAGTAGTAATAGTAGTAGTAGTAGTAATTATTTTAGTAATAGTATATTTAGGAGTGGGAAATTTTCTTTTAAAAAAAGTAATTTCTGATGCTTCAACAGGTAAATTTTCCAGTCCATACCATTTGCCAACACTGTGCCCATATAAATACTGATAACGGTGCAAATTGGAAAAACGATATGTCACACATTTCAGTCATTTATGTTATCGCAAATAGGTGTTTGATGTTTAAATTCATGTAAGTGGATTGTGAAAATGTATATATATATATATATATATATATATATTAATAACTTCAAGTAATGACGTGTAGATACGATATTTATTTTTCTTGTTTTCTGCCTTCAAACTTCCGACAGATCTTAGTTCTATCGATCGAGGTTTAATCCAATAGTTTCGTAGAATTACGAGATCTCTGGTTACATCCTGGATTAATACAGTTTATATATTGGTGCAACAGTAAATCCATGCTTAGCTTTTATCTACACATCAATAGTGTTCCTTTGAAACCTGACGTAAAAGTTATAGATAGGAATACCCATCCTTTCCATTCTTTTTCGCCACCTGGTGTCAGTTGAGCAGAACTAGGTATGCGTTAAATATAGTATGCAATAATTGTTTCTGCGTTCAATTTTAAAAATAAAATAATATATATGGAGTTCAAGTTTGGTATTTGGTACTTCAGTTTATTGGCCCACAATAAATTAAAAGTGTAGATATTGCGATGCCTTACTAACAAAACTTCATTCCTTTCTACTAGACTGACAAAAGGTGGCATGGATGGGATGGAACAAATGGAAATTTACTGCTTACATCTTTATAAATATATCGTCTATGACGTGTAGATTTGTGAAACCGGATATTAAGAGTGGCGACTAGGTTCAAAGCAGAGTTTCCTCCAGGATTCTCAGTGAGTAAAATAAATTTGGAAATGTGTAAGTCAAGTTTTGCAAGATGTGGAAAAGACCCAACCTACTAATTTTCTGAAAAGCCTTTGTATATTTTATACCGTACCTCTGCTAAATGTTTCTTTCTGATTTTGACAGCTCAACTGTTCTTTTTTGTTTTCCAACAGGTTTAAACAGAATTCTAGCAGCGCTGGAATCTATACCGATAGATGAAATCAACGGGAGGATGTTGCCAAACAAGAATTGCACAAATTCAAGAAGAAACGCGAATGGAAGATATAAAATGTTGCAGGATGTTGACTTCATAGCATAGTGGAATTATCAATGTCAAATGAAACGGAATGAAAACATGTGCTTAAACCTTGAGCTATGAGTGTCATTCAAGTAGAAAGTGTCAAAGAAAATAATGTACATAGCGGTCATTCCACTTCAAAACATCCAACACGGGTTGTATCACTATTTTTTTTAAAAAATCTTATTTTTTGTACATGAGTTCCTACATGTCTGAGGACATCAGAACAACTTTAAAAGAAATGTTATGCCCTTATTTATCCCGAGGTAACCATGTTTTCATTCAAATAGACATATACACTGCGAAAAAGATAATGGACTAATATAACTACAGTACTTAATACATTTGGTTCGATGTTATTACGTGACTAAACGTACTACAGGATGAAAGAACATGCCTCGTACGTATATTGGAAATCCTGATGTAACACTCGTAAATGAAGCTGTACAGTATACATACTGATCATGATAACTGTCATTGTGCTGCATACGTGCAATCAAGATGTAACGTACTTACAAACGGATCATGAAGAACGGTAGTTCTTCGAGTGACGCTAACAAATGAGTCTGTTAGCGGCACTTTCTGTATACAGCTAGTTTCAGATCTAGCGAACTATAAGTCCGATTTTGATGCTTGAACTTGCATTTGAAAGCTCTTTGCCATACTAAGACACAGAACAAAATGGATCGGTAGGACTTCCCTGGGACTCCCTAGGGCGGTGCGAGAATAAATATTCAAAATTTCACATTTCTGATTATAGCACTGACCCCAGACCATATAGGTGGCCGAAACTTGCAGAACCTTAATCTACGCTTCAATGCCTTTCAAACGATGTATAACACTTCAAACTCGGTGAAGGGGTTCAAAAGTTATGACTTTTTTTTGGGCGAATCACAGAATTTCCATATATGATTGAAAAGTGTGTCTGTCATTCTGTATGTCTTTTGTTTTAGCCCCAAATGAGTGGTACCGGGGGGGTTGTGGGGGTCAATTGCGGCCCTCAACAAGTTGGAGTAAATCGAAGCTTATTTTTTGATAGGAGTTACCGTTTTCGAGATACGGAGCCTACCACTGTCCAAAATCGACCTTTTGTATGAAGACTATGCACCTATTTTAACAGACAGCCTTACAAATTAAGTGATTTGGGTATAAAAACCCTTTCGGGGTAAAGGGAAGAGTGACGCCAGAATTCTACTCACAAAATAAGTGATATCCATTTTGCGAGTGATTTTGCTTTGTGCCACTATGGCGCAAGGGATGATACTAAATCTCTTAATTTTATTACAAAGGAAACACTTCCACCATAGTACACAAAGAAAATCACTCGCAAAATTGTTGTCACTTCTTGTGAGTTGCGTCACTCTTCCCTTTATCCCGAAAGGGCTGTTATGCTGATATATTATACGTATAGCATGACATTCCCTACAGCTACAACATACGTATGTTTAGTGTCGATGTATTATAAGAGAGTCAGAATGCCCATAATAAACAAGGACTTGGCAATAAAGTTCACTCACAAGAGTGTAAGCGTTAAACAAAAATGATTGGTATGATTCAGAACAGATTTTTTTAAATTCCTAGCCGCAGCTAGGACCAGTGCAAAGGGGAGACTGGGAAATGATGTCTTTTTAAAAGGTGTTGTAGAGGGTTTGTAGGTGGGCAGAATGATTTAATTTTCTTTTCTTTATTGTTTCTGTTTCTTCATCTAGATATTATGAGTTTGCCTAATAATAATAAATTACGGTAGATTTTTGTGATATAATGAGGATGAGAATGAAGTGCACTTTGATGTCACAACACGTGGGTTTGTTTGTGGAACGAATGCTGGGTTATCTTCTATTCAGGGGTGACTTTTAACTAATGAGAGACAGTATGAACCCTGTTAGTGGATGAATATCACTGTGCAAAATATGATGGTGCTATAAATGACGGGGTGTCTGGGATATGGTAATTGCTAAGGAAATCGTGATCGGGATGGTTCGGGGAAATGGTTTGATGGTAGAAGGAAAAAAGAAGGGGTGTGGGTATCGAGGGTGTTCGAGGATGCAGGGAGGTTGTTGCGTGCAGGCCCGCAACTATGGTTTCTGTCACCCGCGGCAAGCACGTAATTCGGCGCCCCCCTTCCCCCCACCGAGGTTTGGTTAGAAAAGTGTTACTCAGTTATACATTGCACTCTTAAATTACATTTAAAATAAAACTAATGTTATATCGATTTTTAAATATTGTAAGGTAAGTTATTTTAACCAGAAAAATATATTACATTCGTTATGTGCTTACAAGTTTTAAAAATAACTTCGTACAGCTATTCATTGTTCATTTAGCTTTCGTTTGAAAATGAGCAAATTTGTTTGTTCGTAAGAGAGCATAATATGGCTTCAAATACAAGAGACTTATACAAACTCATTTATTACATTACATATTAGTGTAGATTTAAAAAAGATAATGGGAAAACTAATGTTAAATATAATAAGCATAAAGACAACACTTAAATACTTATGGCGAATACTAAGTATTTACTTAGATACGTAAAAATTTTGTATTATTTATAATAACATAATATACCGGTATTAAACAAGATAAATACATACTTCCTTACATACATTCATTCATTCATATTGTCACATTTGCATTCATACATGCAGGTATACATTTATCTATATAGAGATACTGTATATACGCGAGTGTAAAAGAAATATTATATTACACCTAAGAAGTAATCCTAAAATTTCAGTACTTGCGTGATTTCTTTTTACTAAAACAACATATTAATATCATTCATAAACATATCAATTCTGTTCCTAATGTACTTTTTTCAAAGACATTGCAGATATTCTTTTCGCTTTAACGAAAATTCTATATGCGGATTAATTTGAACTATATGCTTAAAACTGATTTTAGCCTGCGAGCATTTTTGGCCGCAAAAATTTTGATTATGTTATCATAATAAATAGTTGCAGCTCTTTCATGTTCAATAGCAATTATACTCAAGTTTGAAAGTATTTCTTGCTCCATGGTGCTTCTTAAGTAATTTTTAATAAGTTTTAGTTCACTAAAACTTCTTTCGCCTGAAGCAACTATTACAGGGAGAGTTACAAATATCTTTAAGGCTGTTGTCATATTTGGATATCCTTCTTCCAGTCTGTGCTTGTAGAAGAGATTCAAGAGTCTCGCTGGAGGTGCATTTTTCATGTTGGCATCCAGTACTAAGGCGTGGTGCTCAAAATTTTCAGTTTCCTCAAGAAATTAGTCTTCATTTATGTCGTCCTTGTAAGTTTCTGCTAACTTCGTTGCTGCAGTATGTAAGTCATTCATTTTGAGGATGTTACTGCCATTTAGAAGGCTAAATTTTTTACTGATTTCTTCCAAATGTTGAAACCGGGTTTTAAATTCGCCCAATATATTGTTAACGATTTCAAATAAAGTAATTCCAAGCACATCTTTCCCTGATAACCCGACACTTTCATCATCGCAGCTCTCGTAAAACATTTTTTTTCTTTTTCCATTTCCTTTTCTCTTCCAAATCAGCAGGTATCCCAATGTTCTCAGCAATTAGTTTAGCTTCTGCAGTTGCTTTGGATGGAGCACTATCCCTAGTCGCTTCCAAGAAGTTTAAAAGGTCATGAATATGTTTGAGTGACTCGTCAACTGTTATGTCAGCCCTTTGTAGAAACTTATTTACACGATCGATTTGTTTAAGAATTCGATACCGAAGCAAGTAAGTACAACAAATTCAAACTTACTAATGTCTCCTTGTAAATTCTTAGCCTCGGTCTTTGTTTCTGAAGCAGAGAGACGGCTGAGTGCCAGTTCATCCAGGGTCTCGTAAATCTTGTCAAAGTGTTGGTATAAAACTTCATCAGCTTCCTCTTTCGATGACCATCTGGTGTTACTTTGAGATTTTAAGGAAAGTGGTACATGTTTTTTTTTTTAAATCTCCCATCTAGATGTAGAGGCTGAGAAAAATGCATACAGGCAATTTAGAATGCCAAAGAATGTTTGAGCTTCAGATGATACTTCAGCTGCATGTGATCCAACTAAATTCAAAGATTGCGCTGCACATGGTACAAAATATGCAACTTCGTATTCCTGGAGTATCCTCGACTGCACCCTTTTATTGATACCAGTCATATTGGCTCCATTATCGTACAATTGCCTTCTGCAATTATTCATGTCCAAGCCATCTTTTTCTATGTTTTCAAAAATTTCTGTAGTCAGGCCTAATCCTGTCTTGTCACTAACGCTAAGAAAGTCGATGAAGTTTTGTAAAATTTCTGTCCCGCTTTCTGTCATTTTCACATAAATAATTATTTCTGTCATTTTCACATAACGAATTATTTCTGTCATTTGATCGTTATGGCTGACATCAGGCATTGTATCAAAAATTGAGAAATATTTCGCTTCTTTGACATCGTTCAGTATATCCTATTTTATTCTCCCTGCTATAATCTGCAGAAAACTCATTTTGTATTTTCCACGAGCTCAACTGTCCTTTCTTATGCATTTCAATATGTTCTCGCAAATGAACTTTGTAGTGCAAAATTAGTTCAATTGTGCTAAGAAATTTTCCGCTCCTGGGATCACTAAAGTCAAGTTGTTCTTGTGATCCCCTGAACGGACTTCCTTGTTTAGCCAGAAACATTACAGCATCGACAAGACAACGTAGTACTTCCTTCCAGTGATTTTCCTCTTTTGCTAGTTGGTCTTGAAGGTCCTTGTCTATTCCTCCTTTTTTCAGTGAACATTCGAGAGCTTTCCAAGAGCAGAAACACAGTTTGTGAGTTTTCGTGTAGTGGAATGCTGTCACTAAACTTTTTCCATTGCGTAAAGCCCTCTTCTTTAGCCAAGGATGACAAAGTTGACGACTTAGACTCTCTAGAAAGGTGAGAAAATAACCTACAAGGGACATAATACAATGCATTTTTTAACAGGCTGCAAGCTAACCACGACCTCTTAATACTGTCCATTTGGTAGAATTTTGTAAAACCAATCTTGCGTGAGGTTTCGTCCTTCTTTTGCACTTCCACTTAAATCGAGAATAGTTTTAATTTCTGTTCTAATTTTTGTAATATAACATCTCTGAGAGTCAGAAATATTACTTGGCCATGTTCCAGGGTCTTGAAAATCTAACTCAAAATCATACTCACTGTGCTGAAGCTCCTGATTATCCAGAAACTGATCTGATGCTCTTGCACTGGAACCACAGTGTACAGCAGTCCTTCCCCTTCTCCTCATTGCCCATCTTTTCATATACTTTAAATCTGTAAGAAAGTGACTGACTGACTGACCACGGAAATTCTAATTTGTAGCCTACTTCTAGAAGTGCTAGAGACTTGCGGTTTTTTATTCGTTTCCTCATGGTCGACTTTGAATTTTTGAGCCATTTTGGCGCCCCTCCAACCACGCGCCCGGGGCACGTGCCCCCTGCAGCCCCCCCCCCGTTAGTTGCGGCCTTGGTTGCGTGGATCGTGTTGAGAAGAAAAAGGATGAAGAACTTCGAGGAGTTGTCGTATGAATTTGAGTCTTAATTGTTCCAGATGATAAAGTATATGTGGGGAAGGTGTACGGTCATATAGTTCTGCTGTTGGGCTGGATAATCGGATGTGGAATGCTGTTCGTAGTGCGCGTCAAGTACTTCTAGTTTATCATAGAAAAATGGGCTGCCGAGAACCTGGCGGTTAAGCCATAGTTGAGTACAGGGCGAAGGAAAACCTTGTAGGGTGTTTAGAGCTGTTTTTGGCTGTAGGTCCGAAGTGGTACATGCTAGTCGTTTTAGGAGATTTAGTCTCTTGTAAGATTTGGATGCGATTGTACTCAGGTGTGGACGCCATAGCAGGTGATGATCAAATGTGATCCCAAGGAAAGAGACAGTTTTGGTCGGTAGTATGGGTGTATTATGGATAGTGATAGATAGACGATTTGGTGATCGGAGAATGCAAGTACGGCGATTTCGAGGAATGAATACGATGGTTTGTGTCTTGTATGAATTGATCCTGAGTCTCAACTTTTCGCACCAGTCTGTAACATAGGTGTACATTTGGACCCGACCTTGGTCAACCTCAACCTCGCGACGGGATTTCGACCTCGATTTCACTCAACGTCGACCTCGCGACGGGACTTCGACCTCGACCTCGCGATCGCACTTCGACCTCAACCGAGCTCGACCTCGACCTCGCGATCTCATTTCGACCTCGACCTTACTCAACCTCGAACTCGCGATCGAATTTCTTTCACTCTCGATCTCACTCAACCTCGACCTCACGGTTTGAAGCCGAGGTCATATGAGATCGAGGTTGGACCTCGCGAGGTCCGACCTCGCCAAATTGAAAAATGAAATTAGCACCTACTGTGTAAGACGTCTATGGAACATTTCGGATAGGTGAATAACGAACAAATAAGGGCCGAACGCGATATATAAATGGTGTAGCGCTCACCTCTGGTGCTGGGGATCGTCGGTTTGATCCCGGTTGATGCTATGTTTGCTTTGTGGATGACAAACACCGTCTGCGTGAGTTTTCTCGGGGTGCTCCCGTTTCCTCCCACTTTCTTCATTCCACCAATTCATCCCATCATCATCCATCCATTATGAGCCAAAGTTGCCTAGAAGCCTTACAAATTCAATTCAGTTCAACGAACAAATAAATATTCGGTCTGTTTCAAAATAAATAAATTCGTAATTAAAATGAGTACTTAAGTCAGACAAGGGCTATTTGAGATAGTGAATTATCTCGGAATACGTAGTTGTTCATTTTAAAGTGAAGTTATGTATCTTGAAAAAAATATTTTATTTTATATATGCTGTGTGCGAATTTAGGTGTGTGAGTGGGATTTCCCTGTAACAATTAAGCATTCCCGCTGATCAATGTTTTACATCCCTGCTGCGGATAACATTCTTCCCTTGAATCTTATAGTCGAAATGAAGTTTGATAATTGGAACAGCACCTAATTATTTGTCCAAACTTGATTTTTGAAGCTACAGCTGTTTATGAAACCGAAGGCAAGTTTCACGTCTCTCGCAGTTCTTGTTTTTTAAGAATGCAAAGTAAAGCACTTCCTTTTAATTTAAGGAGATGAAGCTCACAGAACTTTAGTGATGCAAGCAGGAAAATACATATGCAGAAAATTATTTTTCATACTCTTGATATCATAAGCTTTACAGTGCTGCTACGATTTCAGAGCACCACAAGTTCTGCAGCTGATAGCATTAACATTCTCTCCATCTTCGGTAGCATTAAAATTCTTGCATTCTTGTGTTTTGAAACAGTTATTTATCACCTGAAAAGAAACATCCTTTTTGCCAGAGACCCTATAAGACAAACTTGGGGGACTCGGAGGGAAGTTTCGCCAATTGTACACCTTTGGGAAAGAAGAAAAGAATCTGTGTGCACCACGATGGCGTGCATCCAAATGAGTAATATGATCTAGTTTCACCTAGAAGTAAATAAATGTTTAAACTCAGGACAATTTAAGGAGGAAGCACGAATCAATGTCTCCAGTTGAACATTACGTGTCACGACACGAGAGATCATCAACTGCCATATTTTAAAGATAAATTTAACTTTTAAGGCAAAATTTGCTTGTGGAAAATACTAGTTTTGAATTTGGTTTGACTTGAGTAGCTAAACTTCTGGTTTATAATTAGATCTGTTTTCTAATGAATTGTAGCTCATTGATTCACTGTAGCCAGAGTTGTTTATAGTAGTCAGGCGATTTACTCTGAAGTATGAACTATGAAACACAAGAGAAAAAAAATGTATTGCTTCGAAATATAAGTCGTATCGTGACGGGCGTAAGCCATAGTGCTGTTACCTCCTATAAACTCATTTTATCTATTTTATGTATCGAAATATAAGTAAAAAATATATAAAATTTCCATAATGAATAAGATTACTTCACAAAGTATTGATCAAAACAAGTGTCTGGATCAATGAAAGAATCAGACAAACTTTGGTTATTGTGAAGTGACGGGTTGTATGAATTGACTTATTTCATTATTCAATTTACATAGTGGCTTCAACAGATATATTTGGTTAACCCCGTTACAAGGGTGGAAAGACGTAACTTGGCGAGCACTCTTCTGGGAAAATGAGAAAAAAACTTCGACCTTAGATTAGGTATCATCCCGGCATTTGCCTGTGTGACTAAAGGAAGAACCCTGGAGAAACCTCACTCAAGATGGGCTCTCTTGCCGTTTCAAACTTGAGTTGCCGACTGACGTGAGTTACTTCAATTTTTTGGTAGAAATGTTCCGGAGGGATCCCTGCCTCACACTAGGCGACTTGGTCGCGCGACTGAGTCACAGTTTATTTTTGTTTCCCTCAGTCAGTTTGATAAAAGCCTTTCCAACGACACCTCACGCACCTGTCTGCCCTTGTAGTTCCTGAGATTTAATTTCTGTACATGGACGGAAAGAATGAGTGGGATTATAAGGTCCCTTTTAGCTATATCTTCGCTATCAATGGACCTAAAACTTAAGTAATAAATTTACTTTACTTTTTTCTCTCCTGGAATAGCATTCAGGGATCGTCATTTCAATCACGGAGTGCAAACTTAGTGTTAAAACTTACAACACCCACACGGCCTCGTAGCTTAGTGGTAGAGCGTTGGCGTAGTATTCGGCAAGTCATGGGTTCAATCCCAGCGGCCGACCATCCTGACTGATGTTTTCCAGAGTTTTTCCTCACTCACATCAGGCAAATGCCAGGATGGCGCCTTTAACTTAGGCTCTCGCCAACACATTCCCGAATCCTTTTCCCTCCCCTATCCCGGCCTGAGCTTTAGATGCCTCAAGCCATAAATAAAGTTCAATTCAACCCGCACGGCTTCGGATGACTTGCGCAATATCTTCATAATTTTGGACACTCTTCGCGTTCGCCTCCATTTTTTTAAATTTTCAAACTCTAAAAGCATTATCAAAATTTTTAGAATATAGAACTAGTATTTACAAATTATTACGAAATACAGTGTACAGCGATGTCGAGATCTTGTTGATTGATGAGTACTGAGACTTCATTTAAATAAAGACGTTATTTGAAATAATATCACTCAGGAATGGACAAGATTTTGAGATCGACTGGGTTTTCAGTCTAATAACTCTACCAGCTGATTCAGTGACCATAACTACTAAACCCCGACACCCCTCTTTTTTCTGTTTTAAACTTCAACCTCGACCTCGCTCAACCTAGCCAACGGACTTCAATCTCGACCTCGCCAACAGACTACAACCTCGACCTCGACCTACCGACGGGACTCTGACTTCGACCTCGACCTCACAAACTCACTTTGACCTCGACCTCGCTCAACCTCGAAGTCGCGATCTCATTTCGACCTCGACCTCACGGTTTGAGATCGAGGTTTGACCTCGCAAGGTTCAACGCCTCTGGTCTGTAAACCGTTTTACGGCCAAGTTCATAGAAGTGTTGATCTACTGAATGATTTTGGGTTGGGGAAGGAAGGTTGTATCATCGGCATACTGGAAACGTTGGACATTTATAGGCAGAGAAGGTATGTCGGCGACAAACATTAAATATAGAACTGGGGATAATGCAGAATCTTGAGGAACTCCAGAGTGAAGGAAGATGGGATGAGAGAGAGTGAAATTTATATTGAAGTATGAAAGTCAATTGATGAGATAGTTGTAAATGAAACGAAGGTAGCAGATAGGCAGATGGAATGAAAGGAGTTTGTGTATGAGGAATACGTGCCTTTATCAAAGGTTTTTTCAAGGACGAAAAGCATTAGGCATGATGGTAAGGATTTATTGTGTTGAGAAAACATGAGCTGATCTTTTGAAGATACCAACTTTAACAACCACATTTTTCGAAATTGTCTTCAGGGACACTTTTTTACATTTAACAGATCATTATTAATTAACATTGCGAATCAATAACAAAAAGATTATCGATAATGACATAATTCGTAATGACTAGCCTCTCGTCGCACAGTTATACGTAGTGCCATCTATCGAGCAACTTTGAATCTTACTTTACATAAGAACGCTAAATATTATCATAGATCTTATAGAAATTAGCACTAATGTCAGTTAATAACTGACATATGGCATTTCTCCACATTCACAATATTTATGTAAATATTATTCATGTTATTCCTATTCGGATTATTCACGTTATAATTAAATTTGTTAGGTTCCTTTTTCCATCGTTTTGCAATCAAATATGGCGCACAAGCTACTCTAGCGACAAAAAATTGAAGCATGAAACACATGTCCGCTGAAAGCATCAACTTGCTTATTACGTATGGATTTTACATACGTTTCTGCTCTAACTCTATACTTTACTGTCTGGATGCCACATTCTTCTATGCGAATGTGTCAAATTTAAAACGTATACTCCATACATTGTAATGGCATTTCTGTAATATACTGCAGCTGCATGGTGTAAAAACATTCTCGAATTTTCTGTCTGCGCATATTTCATACTTACAAAGAATGTTTCATACATATTTAAATAGTATGTCTATGTTGTCCGTATATTTTTCTGTTATATAAGTTCGTTTTTCTCAGTGTACGGAAACCTGAATATCTCAAAAACAAGAAGAGCTAGAGAGATGAATCGAAAACCATCCATTTTCTATGTGGATTCAATGTTATTCGTTTGGTAGTAACAAAAGAATGTGGTTCCTCAGTATAAAGGCGGCATATGCCTGCTGCTGACATCTGATTCGTGATGGCCGTCGACTGGGTTCGATGGTCATGATGATTCCGGTTTAGGGTAAACAAGGTGAGAGTACTTGCAGACGGTGAAACCTGAAATACATGTTGATTTAAAAATCTTTACCGAAAAGAATGAATAGGTGATCTCTTAATTTAATAAACTTAAATTCCTGTCGAAAATAACGCGAGCCTATAAAAACATCTAATGTAACAATTTCTTTACATGTCAATTGTTGACCGTTAAAAACCTTGGAGAATACTTGAGCGTTTTATACGCTTTGCATTGGTGGGTACAAAACGCTCACCAATTGACTTCTACAGTCTAGGACGGGTTTGCAGTGAACATTATTAATCTGAGCTTGGGCGTAGTACAAATTATCATGCTTAATCAATGAAACCTGTATATTATAACCGCCCGCAAAATTATTCCTGGTAATTGCTGACCTGTTTACTTTAAATTTGTATATTGAACTTGACGCATTGCTATAAGTGCTCTACCCTCTCTGGCATAATGGTTTGGTTTCTGGCAACATCGGCAAATTATTGGATTCTTTCGGGATGGGGCATCTGGATTTCGGTTTGTCTTATTTCGGTAATTATTCCTATTTGAATTTCTGTAATTCCGCCGCGGCTGCTGATACTGGTTGTTACTACGTGTGCCTGAGTGGGATGTGAGCGCACGACCTCCCTGGGTGGTTCCTATCGTAGCGCGCTGGTAATTGAATCGTCAGTTTGAAGAAGGAAACAAATCCAAAAAGCTGTTTTGTGGGAAATTAACAAAAACTGTATAATATGTTTATTATTTATTGAAAGGAAACAATATTGTTACTGAATATTCAAAACGGTCTTCTGATACTTTCGTACTGCTCAGACAGTTTACAAGTATTGTAGTTTTTTCCTGTAGAATTAAAAAAGTTGATGGATTTGTTTGCTTCTTCAAACGTATGAAAAAAGGTCTGCACATTTTTAAGTGTTGAGAAGTAAGAATGGAAAATCGACCAGAAAATGAAGAAAAACGCAATAGAAACCTTCAAATAAATGTTATTCACAAGAAATGTATGCACAATGAACTCGAAAGTTGCAAGCAGGGGGCCCAAGTAATAAGTTCATTTTTTTTCCTTCTACCCACTGACAGAAATTTCGCCCTACAAAAGTGCAAAGCTACTTTTATTCCGTAACAGTGATAGCAATAGTTGCTATATGTAATATATCTGTTTTTAATAGCAGTTAAAAATATCAGTGTATGAACACGTATCTAAATGCGAGTTAGTTATTCCCGTCTGTGAAAAAGAAGTTTAAAACAATATTTTAGATTAACCTATTTACCTGTATCCTGTTACGTGTGCAGTAAAGATATGGACAAAGGTAGTTTAGCTCCTACCATAACTGTTGTAAAACTATTCTATGTAAATCGGAGCTTGGATTTTTTACCGGTGGAGAGGAAACAGTACATCAAAATACAATTAAATGAGGGAAGTATAAAGCGGTGGGTACGGTTGGTAGGGGCAAGCGTAATTGTTTCATGCTGTATTAGTATAATAACTTGCGACTAGCGACAGGAAGAGCTGAGCCATCCTCGCGCATGCGCATTATTCCTTAACAGTAAATGGTACTTCCAAACAACTGCATCCAGTTGGCAATTTAACGTATTGATAGCATGTTCGAAAGCTAATGCAAGTAACCCGGGATCGAAACCTGGTGTAGTTTTTTTAATGAAAATAAAGTTTCTCTTTATATATACATTAGGAAATTTTAGGAAAGTATTAGGAAATTTAATAAGATTAGGGAACAAACGCGTGTGGAGGTTAGATAAGTCAGGTTCGGTATTTTTTTTATTGCAAGCACGATTAACTCGTGTTTTCACAATGCACTCTTCCTGTCGCTAGTCACAAGTGCTCTGTAGTTGTGTCTCAAATACAGGGAACTCCTATTACAGCGGGATCATTCTCGCACAGGCGCATTACTCCTTCACCGTAAATGAGAATGACAAGCAGATACTTTCTAATTATCAATTTAGTGGATTGGTAGCATGTCGCAAAGCTAATAAGGAGAACCCGAAATCGAATCATGGTGTGATTTTCTTTGTCTTTTTTTTAAAAAGAAAACGTTTGTTTTTTCATATATATATATATATAAACGCATTGAGCTCCTGCGTAGCCTAGTCGGTAGCACGCTCAACTTCAGTGCGAGCGGTCCCACGTTCATTTCCCTGTGGGGGCTAAAAAAAATTCGGTGTTGATCCAGCATCGTGAGGACAATTGGGGGGCTTCTGTGCATAAAATACAGTGGCGATCACAGTGAGAGCTTCGACTCTCCTCTCCCAACCCGTCTGGTCAGCGTGGGAGCAGTAGACCAACTCCTCCCTTCGGGGAGAAGCCTCAGCCAGTAGTGGATTGAATATGGCTATATAATATGATTTATTATTATTATTACATAAACGCATTAGGAAATTTAATAAAATTAGTGGCCAAGGACACGTGGAAGTTTGATAAAGTCAGGTATGGTGTTGTCTTTTGTTGCACACGCCACAGAATCGTGTTTTCTCAGATATTCGAAAACAGGACTTCTTGTTTTGAGACGCTAGTGTCCTTATTCCCTTCTTCAAACTGACTTATATTTCCAAGGCCAGATAAATCATTCTATAACTAGCTATAGTTTCTTTTCTTCTACCTTATGATCAGCGGGTAAAAATTGAGCTTGTGTTTTAGTAAAAAACTAATTTCGATTTTTTGCGTTTGTTCACTTCTTCAAATTGCTGGTTCATTCTTCTAAACTATGTGAATTTTATGGACTGTTTAATGTGCGTGCTGTTTTCACTGCCTCAAAGGAGGAAAAAAAGTCTAATCGCAAGACCAGAGCTTTACTCCCAAACTACACAATAAAAAGAACCACACGTCTTTTGAGTGGCGTGATCCTAACTTATTTGAGTATCTGTTAAGCAGTCAGTATATGGTGTCGTGTGGTTCTTCTTTGTTGCTGTACCTTTCTGAGTAATACGACAAAATATGTGGAACAAGAATACTGGTTCAAGTTTTGTCAGAAACAATATACAAGATTCAACAAGCTTTTGGCGACGATGGCATGGAAGTACACAAATAAAACAGTGGTACAATTGATGGAAAGGTAACCGCACGTCGGTAGGGATTGAAAAGCGTTTCTCGACAGTGACATGTGGAGAGTGGCATTATACATCATGAATACATACCAGAAGGACGAAAAGTTAAAGAAGTATTAACTTGACGTCTCCGTCGTCTACGTACAGTTCGCAGCAAGAGATCAGACCTTTTGGGGTTCGCAAAACTAGTACTGATATCAGGATAACACTCGGTCCATACCTCACACTTGGTCAAATCCTTTCTGTCAAAGAACGCAACTTCTGTCGTTCGCAAAGCTCCATACTCCTTGTAACTTCTGGTTTTTCAGAAAAGTCATATCCGGACTCAAAGGTAACCGCTTCGACATCCGACAGTGGCGTTGACAGCTATTCCAAGAGAGGCGTTCGAGGCATGCTTCCAGCAATTGGACGATCGTTGCGTTAAGTGCGTGGAAGCTGAACACACACCAGGAATGTAGTAATATTTTCCTGGCGTATGGTGGTATACTTTTCAGACAGGCCTTATACATCCCTTTGAAATGATAATGGGAAGTCATAAATCTAGGTTAGATCACGAACTAAACTTAGAGAACGGTTAGTTCAGGTAATGCGTTGTTCGGTGAGATTCTACACATGAAATGTTAGAGGTAAGTGTGGTAATGTGAAACCCCATTTCATGTTTGTTTATATAGAGTTCTGTATAATGCAAATATTATAAACAAACTTTGTAAACATAGTCTTTGATAAGTTCTTCAGTGTAATATAATATCAGATATGGACAATAACCACGGTTACGTGATACTAACTTTAAATTTCAAACGCATTGCAAACATCGACAGAAAACTATACTAGTAATAGTCCAACTTCACTTTACCTACAAAAATCAGATAATTAACTGGAGTACTGACAATACTTTAACATCGTGATTTATTTGTATACACTAATAAAATAGATTGAGAAAACCCAAGTGTGTCTGCTTGAAAATACAAAAAACGTCCTCTTAATAAAACTTGACAGCAGGACATGTATCTTTCCTGATGTGTTATCAGTTAGCTCAAGATTTGCATTTGGCAAGAGCAAAGTACTCACTGACAAAAGCCAGATACTTAAATTCAACACGAGACCACAATTCAGACGATACACACTAAACCCACAATTTATCTCTGGTTCCACATGCAAGGTTCCGTATTAACAATATCGCCACATTGTGTTGGAATCCGTCTTTACACCAGCATTTCAAAGTTAAATCACTTGAAGAGAAATAAAACAACTACGGTAAATTACAAACTATGGCCCGTCGAAAACAATAATTGAAATAGTCTAGTTTAACATAAAACATATAACCTTAGGAAAGTTTCAAGCAGGGCAAAAAATAAATCAACAGGCACGTCAGTGCATGCAGCCAAGCTCTCCGCATCAAAAAACGCGAGCATAAATTAACAAGAGTTATTGGCGAAATCGGCGATTTCGAGGCCCCGTAAGAAAAACGATGTTAAATATAGGAATATGAGCTTTCAAAGTTAAAAAGATATGGCAAATATGGGCAGGTGTGCAAAATTTCATATTTGTAGCTTGAAGCATATTCGAGTTGTGGACTTTGAAATTGCGTATTTTAGGCTTACTAATTTATACACTCACATTCACTCACTTAGTCATATTGTTTAGCGTGTTCGGAATAAGCTAGAAACATGAATTTTGGCATGAAGGTGGAGGATGATTAATAGGAAAAGCATTTTGAAAAATCGCCATCTTGTATTCATAATGGCCGCCAAACGTAAAATTTTAAAGAATACACAGCCTAAATGGCTGAAGCTAGAAAATCGAAGTTTAGTATGAAAGTACATCATCTTTAGTAGGATAAGGAAATATTACAAAATCTTGAAAAACTTGTCACCTTGGATCCAAAATGACCTCAAAATGAAATTTCCATAGAATACACAGCCTAGACGGCTGGAGATGGAAAAACGAACTGCAGTGTGACGGTACATTATCACATTACGAAAACATTACAAAGTCTCTCCAAAGACACAATCTTGGAACCGAAATGGCGGACCTCATAATCCATTTTCCACGCCGTTTGAGCTAGAGATACGAAATTTGGCATAAATTTTTATTATCAAGAGTAGTTTAGAAAAATAGTACATTTTGAAAAAGTCGCCATCTTGGATTCAAAATGGCAGTCCAAAAACATTTTCCGCACCGTTCGACATAGAGAAATGATATATGATATGAAGATGTACCATCACGATTAGGTCACGACAATATAAGAACCGTTAAAAGTTTCGCCATCTTTAATCCAAAATGGCCGCCCAAAATCCATTTTCCAAACCACTGAAGCTAGAGAAACGAGATTTGGTTTGAAGATGTCCCATCACGAGTAAGTTACAATAAATGGGGGAAACCACCGAGGGTACGGGGAAGAACTGCACCATGGGGGCGCATTTCCCCCGAATAGTCTGGTTGCGATAAAGGAAGCGCAGTTCTCAAAACTCCACAAGTTGTGGGTGCAGCCCGCTTCGAGATACTGGAAGCACTGCCCCTAGCGAAGCATATATATATATGCCAGGTGTATGCATAAGTTTTTTTGTCGGTTTTTGTGGTAAAGAAAACACGTAATTTTCAAGGGAAATTAATTTTGTTTTATTCAAAATATTGGCCATCGGCTTCTACACATTTCGCCCATCTTTCAGGTAATTGATGCATACCATGCCAGAAAAACTGCTTGTCTTTTGCAGCAAACTATTCGTCAAGCCATTTTCCAACATCTTCGAAATTGTTAAAGTGCTGCTCTGCGAGCGTGTGCCCCATTGATGCGAAGAGGTGATAGTCAGATGAAGCCAGGTCTGGGGAGTACGGCGGTTGCGGAAGGATGTCCCATCCAAGCGATTTCAAAGTGTCTTTCACTGGTTTTGCTGTGTGAGACGGCGCATTGTCGTGTAACACAATCACTTTGCCATGTCTTCGGGCCCATTCCGGTCGTCTTTCGATCAATGCGTGATTTAAATTAATCATTTGTAGGCGATAGCGTTGTGCATTAACGGTTTCGCAGGGCTTCAAGAGTTCATAATACACAATACCGCTCTGGTCCCACCAGACACAAAGCATGGTCTTCTTGCCGAAGCAATTTGGCCCTGGTGTTGAAGGACCGGCTTCGCCAGGTGAAAGCCACGATTTTTTCCGCTTCGGGTTTTCAAAATAAATCAGTTTTCGTCACCCGTCACAATTCGACACAAAAACGATTTTCTTTCGTGGCGTTGAAGCAGCATTTCACAAGTGACTTTGCGATTTTCCATTTGACGTTCATTCAAATCGTGTGGGACCCATTTACCCAGTTTATTGATCTTGCCCATTGCTCGTAAACGTCTGCTGATCATTTCTTGTGACACATTTAATGCTTTTGCGAATTGCTGTTGAGTTTGAGTTGGGTCATCCTCCAATAACACCTGCAATTGCTCGTTTTCGCACTTTTGTGGTGCGCACTGTCTTTCACATTGAAATCACCACTTTTAAATTGTCGAAACCATGTCTCACATATTCTAATCGATGGAGCGTGTTCACCATATGTTTCTACCAGCACACGATGACTTTCAACAGCCTTTTTCTTTTGATTAAATAAGAAAAGCAATGCGTGTCGCAAATGTTTCTTTTTTCAGGCACAAACTTCGACATGATCACTGAACGATAAAACAAAGACGCTAGTGTTTGGTGGACTCAACTTGTGTGTGTTTGTAGTTTAATATCAGACGAACCAAATGACGTATGCTTCAAATGAATACACTGCGTACTTTTCGCTGGCGCCATCTCTTAGGTAAACCGGAAACTACTGATGCATACACCTGGTGTATGTATATATATATATATATATATATATATAATACACTTACAAAAAGCTATGGAATCCGAGCAAAAACACCAGAGATGCAAGATCAGCCAAGTTCTTCAGCCCTAAAAAGTGGTGAAATGGAGGACGGATGAGGAAAAACGATTTCGAAGAGTTAACATGCTTGTTACTGTAGTGTGTTTAAAAGTGAACTTAGTCGAATTCTACCTATTTTGTGTTAACTTCATAGAACCAGAACATTCAAGAGACTCCAATGAACTTTACAACAATTACGAATTTTTGTCTGCACACGCGCAATAGAAATACGGAAATAAGAAAAGTGATAGCGCCATATACAGTATTAAGGAACATTAACATCTTTACTGTGTTGTGAAGACTGAGACTTTTACTGTGAGTAAAACAAGTATGTGTATCTCAGGACATGATTCTCAAATGTAAGCGTAAACAAACGGCTCACAATCGCTCTAAATTCCGATCGACAAATGGATAGCTTATAAGCTATGAAAGTAGTTCATTTTAATCAAATAAAATAGTAAAATGTCAGTTTTTAATTCATTGTCTTATATCAGCATGTCCTCCCTTAGTAATTCAGTAGTTAGGTATTTAAGAATGTTTAATGTGGTCTCTTCCGAGAAAAGTAAGTAACTCCAAGTGTGTCCAATATCTACAAATAGTCCTTTATTATTATTGTCCGCCGTATAACAAATGAACATCATTCCAGCTACGCCTCCCCGTAAAACACAATTACGGTAAGAAATAGTCAAATACTTGCAAATTAAATGATAACACAGCGAAGGTTAAATATGGCGGAGTTGTCGTATTTTGGGTTTTAATAGCGTCTTTTCCGAACTCGGTTCGAGATCCGGTCCTCGCTCTCAAGCTTCATTGTAATATACTACGGTTATATACTAATGTGTAAATGGCATTCAGCTTCTCTTTCGTTTTAAGTCGAAGGAACGACGTGTCTTGCTGATGTTGCATAAATTCTTATCACTGTTGTTTTGCTCTGCCCCACTCTCGTTCTCGTTCTCAGAGTAGCGGTTCACACAGCGACATATCGTTTGCATTATAACAGTGCATGACTGCCAGCATCCTTTCGCCCAACAGACGAGTTACTAAATCTCATACTCGTTCGGATCTACATTTAGATATTTTTTTTTTAGTGTTTAACATTTGAAAATTTTAGAAAAGCCAAAAACAATATGGATAATCCACCACATCCACCGGTCTCGCACGCGGCCGATTTTTAGAAGTTTCAACTGCATATAATACCATGCCGAAGTGCAATGGCATCGACCCGTCACAAGTTGACGTCTTCTTCCAGCGCTATGAGGCCGCCTCATGGTCGGAGGAACAAAAGAAAACAAAGCTGACTCTTTATCTATCCGATACGGCCCATGATTTTCTTCGGTTGCTTCAACTTGGCCCGGAATATGCAAACAAAACCTACGCCCAGCTCAAAACTGAGATTGTCAATACATTCCTTGGCATGACGTTCCCATTCAAAGTGGAGGACCTAATCTGTAATAGACGGCAGGCTTTACTCGAATCTCCCTACACTTACGTCATAGCCAAGGGACAATTGATTAGATCTTTGCTTCTTTGCCTGAAGCACAAGTTGTCTTACATATCATCAAGGGCTTAAGATCACATCTTTTACAAGAAGTCAGTGATAAAACCATTACCACCATACCACAATTTATCTCCACGCTCCAGGCCATTGACCATAAGACCTTGTCAATTGATCAGCGCAGACAAGAAGAAACGTTATAATTACATCAAATGGGCTGGAATCCCCAGCAATCCGGTTCTAATCTGTGCACCGGTCATCAGCATCAATCAGGTTCTAATCTGTGTACCGGCCCTCAGTAGCAGTCAGATTCTAATCTGCTACCAGCAGTCAAGTTCTAATCTGTGTACCGGCCATCACCCGCAGACAGGTTCTAATCTGCGAACCGGCCATCACCACCAGTCCGGAACGGCTTCACAGCCGCCCGGGTTTTCATCTCCGCTCCCCAGGTTTTCCTCCGGCTCCATCCAATGCTTAAATCGCGCAGCTGCAGACACAAATCAATTAATTGCAAAACGTAATCAAAAGCGGTCCAACACGGATCGCCGTCCACAACAAAATCGGATCCAGTCGGAATTGGACGCACTTTGTTCTCAGATGTCCAACCTTGTCATGACATTCAACAAGCCGGCCTACACAGGTACCTCCCGTCCACAACAATATCAGAATAGACAACCTCGCTATTCTAATTGAATCCGCAGTTTGAAGAAGGCAATAAACGCCAAAAATGTGAAAATCTACTTTATGCCGGATTTGATATTTGGAACGGATGACGCATCTATACAATTCACAAAGAAAGCAAAAAAACATTAGTAAAGCCTTCAAAAATAGGTCGAAATAGAGATGGTCAAAACTAGCGTAGCAGCTATTTTTCACTGCTACATGGGATAAATTGCTATGACTGCTACAACCGATGAAAAATAGCAGTTACTTGCTTAGCTGCTATTTTTCTCCGAAGCTTGTTAATGGTAAAACACATTGTTTCCTGTTTTCTAAACAAACGTAACTCCTGGGAGAACGGAACAAAATGACAGAGACTTGTCTGCAGAGAGGACAACCATGACGTGTGAATACTACGTAATTAATAGCATCTGTTACTCGTGTACGGAATTGATATAAAAAGCTCTCAGAAGTTACGTGGTGTAATGGATAAGGCGTTGGAAATGTATGTAAGGTAGTGGTCCCAGATTCGAAACCAGTTCATCACAATTTTTTATTTTTAAAATGGTTATATTTTATTTAAATTTTAAATGGGTTATTTGAAATGTTATTGTTTAATTTGTTTTATAACTTTATTTGCATTTAACGTTTTTTGTAATATTTTCCGTTTATTCTGATTCTGTAGTCCAATTCAGGTTTAATAAAATCGTAAAAAAAAAAAAAGGGTAAGGCATTGGACTTGGGATTCAGTGGTCCCGGGTTCGGTACTCCTTCACCTAAAGTTTTTATTTTTAAGAGAAGCTTCTTTTTATTTTGTAGTTTCGAAGGAAAGCTCTAGTCTTGCGATTAGACCTTTATCTTCCTTTGAGACAGTGAAAACAGTACGCACATTAAACAGTCCATAAAACTCACATAGTTTAGAAAAAATGAACCAGCAATTTGAAGAAGTGAACAAACGCTAAAAAATCAAAATTAGATTTTTTCTAAAACACAGCTCAATTTATACCCGCTTATCATAAGGTAGAAGAAAAGAAACTATAGCTAGTTATAGAATGATTTATCTGGCCTTGGAAATGTAAGTCAGTTTAAAGAAGGGAATAAGGCCACTAGCGTCTCAAAACAAGAAGTCATATTTTCGAATGTCTGAGAAAACACGATTCAGTCGCGTGTACAACAAAAGAGAACACCATACCTGACTTTATCAAAACCTCCACGTGCCCTTGGTCACTAATTTTATTAAATTTCCTAATGCGTGTATATAATAATAATAATAAATTATATTATGTAGCATAATCAATTCACTACTGGATGAGGCCTCTCCCCTCCCCGAAGGGAGGAGTTGGTCTACTGCTCCCACGCTGACCAGACGGGTTGGGAGAAGAGAGTCGAAGCTCTCACTGTGATCGCCACTGCATTTTATGCACAGAAGCTCCCCAATTGTCCTCACGATGCTGGATCAACACCGAAATTTTTTAGCCCCCACAGGGAAATGAACGAGGGACCGCTCGCACAGAAGTCGAGCGCGCTAGCGACTAGGCTACGCAAGAGCTCAATGCGTTTATATATATATATATATATATATTCTCTTTTCATATATATATATATGAAAAGATAAACTTAAAAAAACAAAGAAAATGACACCATGATTCGATCTTGGGTTCTCCCTATTAGCTTTGCGACATGCTACCAATCCACTAAATTGATAATTGAAAACTATCTGCTTGTCATTCTCATTTACGGTGAAGGAGTAATGCGTCTGTGCGAGAATGATCCCGCCGTAATAGGAGTTCCTTGTATTTGAGACCAGAGGCAGTGTTAGGTGAGCGCGGGGCCTAGGGCAATAATGACCCCGCGGGGCCAAAGTACAAAAATCGCTGAGCGCCGAAATATTATATCTAAAGCCGATAAGACAGTAAGCAACTTCCGCCTAAATGCTTCCTCTCACTTCTTCCTTTCATTCCTAACCCTAAATTTATTACTAAATATTCTCTTTTTTAATGGACAACGGATTCTTATGAAAAGAAAATCCGACATAATTTATTTAAATAAAGTACAATATATTTTTAAAACTGCATTACTAATTACAAGTGCTTCTTTATTCATTTCCATTTCACATTACATTTCGCATGGAAACTATACAAACTAGTTTATTTGTAAACTTTTTTTTTACAAATCAACTTTTATATCGTTGAGTAAGTAAAATATCAACTCGGAACGCGGGGCCTCCCTGAGCGCGGGGCCAGGGGCGGTTGCCACCCCCAAACGCCGCCTCTGTTTGAGACACTACTACAGGGCACTTGTGACTAGCGACAGGAAGAGCGCATTGTGAAAACACGAGTTAATCGTGCTTGCAATA
>JAGDQP010024851.1:0-10487 GCA_022664845.1 Lepisma saccharinum
TCAGCTATTTTCTTCCTTTCTTTCCCTCGCATACCCTAATATCTGATTCCACTGCGACTTGGTGTCTGTTACGAGCTGCTAAGCAAGATACGTGTGCGCGTGACAACAATCTCATTCCACCTGTCATACCTGTTACCGTTAATGGCTTAATGAGAAGTCGGTTTAATGACTGATGTGCATGCTGCTGCTGCACGAGTTTCTTAGAAGGGCGCGAAGGTGTATTTGTGTGTGTGTGTGGCTTAATGGGATACAATAGGAGAAAATGGATTGCAAAGTACCAAAATTTTAATCCTAGAAAACAAGGCAACTTTCATTTATGGAATGTCTTAAAGTTTAACAATACATTTGAATGAGCTGTAAATGAAGTTCAAATATGGTATGAAATTCAGTAAACGTAGGATAAATTTACTGTAATGATGTAACTACATAAATTTTCTTGATACATTTATTAGTTAGTGTTTGGTGGCTGAAGAACTTGATTTCTTGCATCATTTGTTCGTGATAATTTCTGATCAGCGAGTGGACCCTACGGACAAAGTCCGGTAGGAAACCAAACTAGCAATATTACCGGTGCTCTTCAGTCCAAATTAACTGAGGCAAGAAAGTTTCGACTCGTCTCGAACCCAATATACCCCTGGACGGGATCCGGAAGTTTCGGTGCAGGATGTTTCGGTGCTAGAAGTTTTAGTGCAGGAAGTTTCGATGCACGGAAGGTTTGGTATAAAAATTAGAACCCATTTTGATTATATAATGATCGTTAAACTGTCACGAGGTCTTTATTAATGGGCAGTTAATGTCCTTACTAATGTAGTAATTAAGGTAATTACTGAATTTACATATTAAATTAGCAATTTGCTTTGAAAATTAATTTGGATATTTTGAATGTTTGTATTGTTATTGGCGATACTTTCGATCTGTGCCTAAACTTATCAGTGCAAAATGCTTACAAATTAGACGAACTGCTATACTCTTAGAAAGAAGCAGAAATTTTATTAGTGAATTAGAAATGAAGATTCTTCAGTTTGAAATCAATTAGTTTAAGAGGCCGTTAAAGGATCACGTAAGCATTCAAGTGGGTCAAGCTTAGTTTATTTTATCTGACAATGGGGAGGGGATCAGGGCAATGTTTGCGTAAGATTCACTTAAAATTATACCAATTTAGATTTAAAGATGTAAAGATTTTTACAACAAAATAACAATAAGATATTTGACAGGTTTTACGTAAGCACAATGGGAGGGGTCTGATATAAGTTTATTTTTCCTTAATGGGAGGGGGTCTCAAATGACTAAACTAATACTTGAACGGCTCCTAAATACTTATTAAGCATTGTCCACTTTGATTCTGGTTTAACATATTTAATGGGATATCCATGACTGAATAAACACTTTAATGGGTCCTTCCATTTCATTACGTGTAAGGGAAAGTTAATAGAAAATATTGCTTTATGTACGCGGTAATTATACAAGTTACATTATAAATGCATTATGCTAGTAATAAACATACAGGGTACGTTATTATATCATGTCAAATAGTTTGGTAATTTGTCACAGAGTTACATAGATGCTGGACCTGGGGGCTGAGACCCCTTGTTACTTCCCTCAGTAGTTTCATTCTGAGGCCCCTCAATGTTTCTATTACATTTTAATGTCATTTATACGAACAATTTCTTTTTCCTTAGTTTCGAGAAATAACGTTTTAACTGAAACTTCTACTACTTCACGTACACGTCGGACCTATCAACAGATTTTGAAATATTCATTTTCTGATACAATTCAAACATTTTTCTTTAAGTGAATGATACTGCAATATTTGTACACACACACTTTCTCTCTCGATGAATGAAACATAATGTCATGCGTACTTATTTGTATAAAAAATTAAGCATCCCGTCCCAAATTAATTTATGTGAAGACACTTCTGCAGTATCCACTTCTTTCTCTCCCTTCCTCGCGAGAATTCTTAGTCTGTTTGGAAATCTTTTCGTTTGATATAAAATATTTACTACTGAACAGGTTGCTGGTGTTAGGGAATTTGATTAACGTTGTCCGCATTAATTGGTACTGGGTAGAAGGTGCTATCTGTTGGAGGGTATAAATTTAATTGAATTTTATTTATGACCTTTAGGCATAGGGAGGGAAAGGATGCCGAAAGCTGTCGGCCAGGCCCTAAGTTGAAGGTATCATCCCGGAATTTACCTGGTGTGACTGAGGAGAAACATCGAAAAACCTCATTCACAATGGTTTGGAGGGTATGAGCTACATGGCTGCCATATTGAATCTCGATTTATTTTTCAAATAGGAAGGGGATCGTGTAATATGTAATTCTAGACTAAAATTTGACGGAAAAAACGTTTCTGAAGTCAGTTTTTCGTTAACTGTATTACTGTGACAGATAAGGGTACGTGACATTAGCATTGAGTAATAATTAAATAGCCTAAAAACATTCTTCTTTAAATAACGAAGAGAATGAAAGCCAAATGCATACTATTTTTTTCCAAGGTATAGTGTTATATCGATATGGATGATTACCATAATGGCCGCCATAAATGGAAAAGCGTGAAAGATGAATCCGGGAACTATTTGTGGAGTCTGTGTGGAGAAATCGAAAATGAAAAACATATTCTATTTGATTGTAAGGAACTACAGGAACAACGTGGTTGGTGGTGGAAAGGGGATAACATACATGAGAAAAACACGGAATGAGACGAAATAATAAATGAGACGGACACACAGAAGTTAATAGACCTCGCCAGATTTCTGTAGGTTTTCTTCTCCTTGAGAGAAGAAGCTTTAAAAAGCGTTGATAACAACCATTCATCCTCTACCCAACCATAAGAAAGTAAAAAAAAAAAGCACTGTTTGCACTAATAGTAAGTCCATGCGTTTGTATTTAATATACTGTGTAGAAAGTTTTAGTACTTGTCACAATTTTGTAGAAATGTATTATGGGCCATAGGCCTTCAATGCAGATAAATAAATAAAAATGCCCGCTTTCGTCCAGCAAACGGGATTCCCATGGGAAGCCCTCAGAAATGATTGGGATTTCAAAAGAGACGTTATAGGACATTCTATATCTTGCATATATCCAACGGACATTGAAGGGATCTCCATTGGATATCCATTTTTTTTTTCCGGGGATCTTCAAGATATTCTTGGCTATTTCTACAGGACAATTCCCATGAGCAAAATTTTGGTGGGTTAAAATGGAGAATATACAATGATTGTTGTCTATTAGTATACATATTTAATTGTAATTTGCCCATTGCCTTTACGATGATGAAACGTGGTTCGAAGTGTCTGCAGCGGGATTTGAACTTGGAAGCTACTGATTTGTAGCTAGTCACTCTAACCACTAGGCTATGGAGGCAACTTCATAGTGACTGATATTTTACTGTTCCTATTACGTTACGAAGTAAAGGCATGCATATGGACTTGCATTCGATACTGGGATAGCTGACTGGATCATCTGTTAGAGCTATGAAGGCTGCTTCGTTGATTTTTCTCTCCCATCATGTTCCGTCTTTTAATTGACAACATTGCTGATACATGGCAGTGTAGCCATATGTATTGAAGGGTACAGGAAAAGTACCAACAGGGTAAAGGGAAAATACTAACAGGGGCTAAAATATCTTAAATTGGGATTATGAATTCATTTCTATCCTTTCATAGAGCTAAAACCGGTCACTTTTGGTGGCCCGGCTTGACGCAGATCAAAACTTGACCCAATTGTCCCGTTTCAGCTCTGAAGTATGGCAAGTCCTAAATAGAAAAAACAACTAAGTGCCAAGGTATTGATCTTTAAGAAAGCGAATAAAAGACAAAACAATAGATGTTGCGAAGTATCTTTTCACTACCCTGAAAATCTTGTATTTTGGACCCTGTTGGTTCTTCCCCAGTAACCTTTAATTGGTTCTCAAGAAATCCGACCTGGATGTTGCTGACCACAAGAGTCGGAAAACCAAAAAAAAAAAAGGGCAGAAAGGGGCCTAATAGTGGGTAGGTTGGAGTGAGAAATTGGGCCAGGTCTGTTATCTTCAGAGCCAATTCGTAGGGTTCCATTACATTTCGTTTCTAAACGTTTCTTGTGATACTCTTTTGCATACACTTGTTAGTTCCTTACTTAAAAAAAGTAACATACCTTATGGTTTCCTAGTGAGGATCGTGATGTAATCCGGGTTTTACTGGCCTAGCGACTACATGGGCTCCATGAGCTGCAGGCATCTTTGTTTCTCCGGATTGAATTGCCTTAAGCCTCGTATTATCCGACCAAGATCGGAATAGACTCGTAAGTGAGGGCGCTGGTGTTTGTTTACAGTTTGTAGCGCAAGTCTTTTCAAGGACATAGGCAGTGTTTCCAAAGGTATAATCGTGAAAGTATACCCTAAAATCTACACTTTAAGATTTTGAAACTTGCATTTGTGTGAGAATACTATTCTCATTCCTGAAGCTGACTGTTTCCTACTAGCAACTGTGGGAGTGGCCGAAATATAATTTAGGAGCTTAACAATCTGTTAGGGAAAGGGAATCACTTGGGCGGAAAGCAAAGGTACTTCTTCAAGGTTAAAGGTCGTTGCATTTAAGAATCACACTCACAACAGTACAGAGAAAAATTGCTCTCTCGTGTGTGTTATTGTCGTTAGTTCATCTCTGTTGATGTTGGACTATTTCGTGCATTTTTTTCTGTGAGTGTGAGAGTGAATCGTGTTTTGTTTTTTTCAAATACTACTACTATCTCTGAGCACGATACAAATTGTCATTAAAGGCAAAAACTACATTATTTTATTGTAATATTGATGACTAGCTTACTTGGTGCGGGGTTTATTCCTTGTGTGTGAAGGGGAAGCGAGTTGTAATATTGTAATTTATTGTTCTTTGGCCTAAGGAATACCCATTCCAAATATAAAGTTTCTAACTTTTAACAATTCTCGAGTTTTCATATTCCACTTCTTAAGAAGTTTTCACCCCTCACCGGGAATGTCGAATCAAAAATTAAGATAATGAAATGAAACGAAGTATTTTCATGCCAAATATCAAGTTTCTAACTCCAGCGGTTTCCGAGTTGCACTTCATCCACGTTTAACCCCTTTGGGGGAGGCAACCTTTTAATGCAAAGTTAATCCTTTTAGGTACTAAGGAATATCTTTTTGAATTTCATTTATGGCCTTTAGGCATCTAACGCTCAGGCCGGGATAGGGAGGGGAAAGGATTCGGGAAGGTGTCGGCCACGGCATACGGCATCCCGGCATTTGCCTGGTGCGACTGAGGAAAACACTGGGAAAACCTCAGTCAGAATGGTCGGACGCTGGGATCGAACCCACTACCTCCCGAATACTACGCCAACGCTCTACCACTGAGCTACTAAGGCTCAGTGGTACTAAGGAAAATATGTACCATAACTTTGTTTCAATTCGTCAATGGGTGTGGAATTGTATAGCGTTCAAACAATCTTTTAGTTTTATATATATATAAAGAATTATGTTTGCCCGAGACTTTACTATATCACCACATCACCAGAATAATTGTCACGTATACGATCGTCTTCAAAAAAAATTTCAGTACGTTTATTTACTTTGTTGTACGATTATGCATCTAACCTTCCAAAATTATATTTTGTTAACAAAAGTGTGGCTACTGAGAATGAAGGAAAAGATACATAACAACTAAGAATGAGAACATAGAAAAAGTACACAAATTTAAATACTTCACCTACCGATGCTGTAAGAATAATGAAATCACGACGACTAGGTGGGCAAGCTATGTAGCTGGCTCTGGGTGAAAAACGAAGATTATATTCCATCTTGGTTGGAAAGGTGGAGTGAAAGAGACCGGTGGGAAGACCGAGACGACATTGGGAGGACATTATAAGAAGGTATCTTCGATAAGTAAGTATTTGTAATGAAAATGAGGGAAGGTAGTCGACCAGCCTCTTACTAAGGTACCATCCCGTCATTCGTATGGCGAGACTGAGGACAAACCTAGACAAAAATATCAGGATGGCCGGCCTCGGGAGTCGTATCCGCGTACCTTCACATTGCCGCTCCGGAGTCTAGGACACTACCGTCTTTACCATTAATCAGAGGCGTAACTACTGTGGTACAATACCCCGGAACGCGGGAGGGCCCGACCTTTCCAGGGGGGGCTCTTCACAATAGCCTCCCAATGGGCCGAATCGATCTCCGGCCTTGGGTATTCTCTTGCTGGGGGAGGCATAATATGTAGTTACGTCTCTGCCATGATGTCTGGGTAAAAAGTCTTGCTAGTGTATATCAAGATAGAAACTAGAAAACTGTCTAAAGAGATGCAAGAGGTGGGGAGAGGGAGTGTCAAGTATAAGTTTTTATTAACACAGTTTTAATTTACTTGCCCAAGTTACCTGCCCTCGTCTTCCCATATGTGGATTACATTGACAATAAATATTGCTTCTTAATAATCAATATATTGTAACTGTAATGTAATTTTTAATATATTGGTGCTAAAATTCATACAAAACAACCAGCAACAACATTTCTTGGATGGCAACACTTCAGGCAAGATGCGAAGACTAGCAAGACACCTGTGCTTGTTTACTGTTTCGGCATGGTTCATAGATTATTCCAAAACTTGCCACGTCTATAAAGTTCTTGGTCGGCTAATACCTCTTGACATCGAAGTTCAAAATTACGAAACAGTTGCGCATCGTAAAACGCACTCTCAAAACCAGTCGGCAGTTGAGCCACATTGCGTGTTTCGCACAAAACTGAATTAATTTTGAATGCCATTTAAGCATCTTGCTCAGATTGATATAGAAAAAAGAATAAGATTGTAGGAAGGGACGAGAGGCTACATGTGGCTGTGTGAAGATACTACCTCGGAATTTACTTTTTGTGACTTGGAAAACACGGATGAAACACATGTCAGGATGGCGGTATGTATACAGGGTGTTCAGGGAAAGTCGTAACAAACTTCGGGGGGTGATTGCTGACGTCGAAACAAAAAAGTTCTCATAAACCGGGGTCAAATTCTGCGTCGTTTAGGAGATACAGCGTTTTCAACAGGGCGCCCAAAAGTCGACGCCGACAATGGGATGAAAATGAATAAGTCGCAATAAAGCAGAGATGATAAATGAAATGAAAATATCGTTTATGGGAAGTATCTTCCGACAACATGGTGCATATTAGAAGTGAAAACGCGAAGGTCACCGGTTGTCAGTGTTGCTAACTGTAAGCTGGTATCACGTTGAATATTTGCAAATGGCACTATGTCGGTTTATGAAATTCTGTGCATGCCCTAGTGATGATAACATGTATGCAAAGCAGAAACTGCAATGTTGCAAACTATGGATAATACATGGGAGGACATATCCTAGAAAAATACAAATTCTAGCTCGCGTATGATCCATAGTTGGGAGCACTACTGTGTAGGCCTGACTTCATCACGAGGTCAGGCACCAAATTTCATAAACCTACGTAGTGCCATTTGCAAATGTTCAACGTGATACCAGCTTGGCAACAGTGACAACCCGGTGACATCGCGTTTTCACTTCTGATATTCACCAGGTTGTTGAAAGATACTTCCCACCAAACGATATTTTCATTTCATGTTTCGTTTCTGCTTTATAGCGACTTATTCATTTTCATCCCATTGTCGGCGTCGACTTCTGGGCTACCAGTTGGCAACGCCGTATCTCCTAAAAGACGCAGAATTCGACCGACCCCTGTTTATGGGAACTTTTCATTCTTGTTTCGATGTCAGCAATCACCCCACGAAGTTTGTTAAGACCTTTTCTGAACACACTTTTTTTCACATAACAATTCTCACAGGAGTATGTTACTTTTTTAATTCACGAACTGACAAGCTTATGTAAAACAGCACCACAAGAAACATCTAGGAACAAAGTAATATGTGACCCTACAAATTGTTTCTGAAGATAAGAGACGTGAATATTTCTCACTCTAACCTACATACTGTTAGGCCCCTTTCTGCTTTTCTTTTTGTTCTCCAGCTCTTGTTGTGTGCAACTTCCAAGTCACTTTTCATGAGAACTAAGGGCACAGGGGAAGAACCAACAGGGTCTAAAATACAAGCTTTCAATTGAAACGAAAAGAAACTTCACAGCATCTATTGTTTTCCCTTTACTCGGTTTCTTAACGTTTCAATACTTTAGCACTCAGTCTGTTTTCCGCTCCCCCACTTGCCCTCGTATTTAAGATACCTATACTACTAATAGAAAGAATATCTACCTCTATCTTCCGTCTTGCCCGCCTACGAACAAGAATAGAAAGTCGCTGCATTGGATGGTTAGCCAAACGTCATACACACTGTTGCCACGTGTTATTTCCTCACCTGGCTGCGTTGTGGTCACACGTTGTTGTCTTCGCTCCAGAACACCGTCAAGGAAATATATTTTTTTCCTCAAGGAAAGTTGGCAACACTGTCAGCGCCTGTCCACTCTCTGCGCCAGCCAAGCCTTACTTCCTTTCCTCTTCCGTTGCTACCCGGATCTATTCTTTAATAATAATAAAAAACTTTATGAAAGGAATTGAATATCATATTCTCAACTTCATATATTTTGGACCCTGTTGGTATTTTCCCCTGTAATTTACAAATGAATTGAATTGAATTAATTGATGGCCTTTAGAAATCTTTGGCTCAGGCCTTGTACTTTCAATTCGTAGGGTTGCATGATACTTCGTTCTAGACGTTTTTTTTTTTGCCGTGCTCTTTGCACGCATTTATCATTTTCTACATATAAAAGTGGCATACCTTATGGTTCCCGGGTCAGCTGGGGTTTCACAGTGGTTCCCAGCAAAAATAAAAAAAGAGGATATGTCAACCAGTTGTGCCGTATACATCCCCAAAAATGTCCTGCAGGTATCCTTCGAGGAAAGATGGGATATCCAATGGAGGTCCCTTGGATGAGCGTGGGATATTTTTGGGATATATAATGTCCTATAGAAGACCCACTTGAAATCCAACATGTGTTCCAATCATGTCATCGGGCATCCCATGGGAATCCCATTTTCGGGACAAAGGCGGACATTTGGAGGTCCCGTGGACGTCCCAGAGAAGACCCATGGAATCAATGGGATGTCCCTTGGACATCCGAATGTCCTGGACAGGACGTCGTTTTGCTATCTGAGACGGCTTATGGACCTCCTTAATATTCTGGGATACGACTTGGCAGTTTAAGACGCCCATGGGACGTGCCTTGGACATTTGTGTTATCTGGGATATCAGTATCGGGCTATAATTTTACGGGAAATACGTACTATGTGAAGTTAGTTTTGCCATAAATGGATGCCTGTGAGATTTGATGGAATGTGACTTTCGTATGGAGTAATTGATTGAATATCGAGGAAACGCGCATTTCTTTTGAAACTGCTTAAGAAATGAAAAAAAAATGCATACAATTTTGTAACGAGTATAGGGCGCTATCTTCGACAGATATTACCGATATGGATACAATTTTGAATTCCCTATCTTGCATTATTACTCCACGCTAATGTCGCTCACAGTATGACAAAACTGGCTCCAGAAACGTATTTCCCGTAAAATTCTAGGCCAGAACAACATATTACACGACCCCCTTCCCATTTCATAAAATCAATTCTGATTCAATCTGGCAAACTTCTAGATGGCGACCACTGTGGTAATCATCCACATTGAGCAATATACCCAGGAACGAAATGTATACATTTGCTTTTCATTTCCTTCGTTATTTAAGAAAGAAATGAGTGTTTTCAGGCTATTCCATAATTACTCCAACTAATGTCACATTCCTTTATGTCTCACAATAATACATTGAACACAAAACTGACTACAGAAGCGTATTTCCCGTCAAATTCTAGTCCAGAATTACATATTAACGACCCCCTTTCTATTTAAGAAAATAAATCGAGATTCCATATGGTGGATTTCAAGATGGTAGCCATGAAGCCCCTCCAGCAGATAGTGTCTTCTACTCAGCACACATTACTATGTATTTGCTTTCAATTTGTTCCTTCAATTTAAAAGGATAAGGGTATTTCCACACTTTTTGATTACTTTTAACCAGTGTTCGATTTGTCGTGGGAGATGCCGGGAATTTTACCTGGCGCTCCAAAATTTCATCCCCAGTTGTTGATTCCGAATATCATCCCAACCAGGGATAAAATCTGTGTATTTCTACTTAAACAGGTAGTAAGTGAAAACTTACAAGAATCCACGAGTTCTAGTATAACCCTTGGCAATTTATAACAAATCGAACACTGCTTTCAACAGACAAGAATCTGAATTTATATCATCGGTATCTCCCAAACAAATTCTGCTCAAGTTGTCAAAATTTACATGTGCACATACTTTGACATTCTATAATCATGACGGAAGATAAAAAATATAATTCTTTTCTACCTCATCAGTATGTCTGCTTGTTAGCGGAAACTAGCCAATCCACGATTCACTATAAAGAGCAGTTTGAAAACATCTAGTTCCACCCATGCCCAACTCTCTAACCTTCCACATGAACACAT